>PVJH01007039.1:65769-96142 GCA_004026705.1 Nesogale talazaci | reverse complement strand
CATCATAGGATTATTTTGAAAGCATAACTTCTAAGGTTAGGTCAGGCCCCGGAAGTCTATTTATTCCTTGTTCATCCTAAAGAAAGAGGGGTTAGTGTTCTCCATGACTTGATTCATATTTTAACTTCATATTGCTCATTTGGCCTATCCCATACTAAGCAGCTTATTTACCAAGTGTGCTACCCTTCAAATATGTTTGGCCTGATGTCTTGGTCCTCAAAATCATCCACTGACCCAGCCTCACCTACTTAGTTCTTATGCATCTCTTTCACCTACATCCACTTTCATGGAAGGGACTGTACTCAAAATTCCTTACCTGTCATCCAAAACTCTCCAGAGGCAAACATCCCATGTACAGTTTCCTCAAGGACTGCAATTTCAGCAGAAAATGGGCACAGGGAGATGATGTAGTGCAGTTCTGTAGGTAAACAGAAGGCCAGAATGGAAGTAGCCATGGAGCTTCCAGGGAAAAGACCTAGATTCCCAGCCTACTTTTGCCACGCTGCGTGAAGCTAGCTACATAACCCACATAATGTTCTGAGTCTCAGAATCTCTCATTATGATACAAATATAATTATTAATCTGGGAAGGAGCTTAAGTGTACCGTTCAACCCTTCCTCCCTCCCTCTCTTTCATTCCTTAGGAAGAAGGAGGGCTCCTGTGAATGAGTCAAAGACATTTTACCAAGCCCAGTGATGAACCGTGCGGCCTCGCTCTACGGGTGTGTGGCCTCTCTGAATTGCACAGCCCTCAGGGTCATTGACTCAGGACAGGTCAACAGTATGAGCCTGAGAACTATTCTAGTTTGATGTGTTGAGGCAAGCGAAGCCTCCCCTAACTGACGAGGAATCTCCTTTGCTTCTTGGCTTTTTCCCATGCCCTTGGACTGAAAGCTGGGAAACACAGGAAATGGAACATTGATTGTAGCTTGAGAGCATGCACTGAGGAAGGGCCTTCACTGAATGGCAATAGACCCAATGGTAGTGGTTGGGGTTGGTGGCCTGTCCCTTGTTACAGGGAGTTCTGCAGGCGATGCAGTCTTGTTCCTTAGGGGGCACTAGTGCCCAAGCCTCCTCATAATAAAGGCTTTGTATTAATTAGCCTTGGTTTGGCCTCAGCATTTGTATCTAGGGGAGGAGGCAGAGTAGCATGGAGCATCAAGTTTCTCTCAACCTTTTTCCATGCCCAAAAATAATAATAGCACCCACCTTATGAGATTATTCTGCTGATTAGATTGTGGAAGAGAAAACAGTTTAGAAACCTCTAAGGTGGAACGCTTCCTTTCTTCCTGTCCAAAGAATGAAGAAAATTGAAGACACTTAGAAGCAATTTGCCATTGGACTAGTAGGCTAAGTGAGCATCAGTCTCCACAACCCAAGGTAGTATCTGGTGCCTGGCAACGACTACCAACTGCTCTGAGAAGGGTCATGTTAGAAGATCCTGGGTTGAGTGGGGGCAAGATGAAGCAAAACACGTACATTTTTTAAAAAGTCAAGGTGGTTTTTTTTCAATCATTTTACTGGGGGCTCTTACAGCTCTTATAACATTCAATACATCCTTTGTATCAAGCACATCTGTACACATGTTGCCATCTTCATTTCCAAATATTTTCAACTTGAGCTCTTGGTGTAAGCTCCTCTTGCCCCTTCCCCCCCTTTAGCTTCTTGATAGCGCCTGAACACCGGGTGATTCCCATAGCGTCAGAATACATTCAGTGACATGAAAAGGAAAAGAAAACCCTGTGGTGCACTTCTTCTCGGTCACAAGGGTTGCAACAGACAGCTGCATTCAACTCCATGCCACCCAACAACCGCCTGCATCGGCTTCTAAAAGTCCCACGTCCCCCAACATAAAGAATTGACTGTGTTTAACCTTCAAATGAAATGGAATTTTCTGAAAACCCAGCCAACATTGACATAAACAAGTTTAAATTTTTTTAAACCCCTTAAGGAATGGAAGTCCTATAATGAAATTTACAGGCATTAAAAAAAATATCATTATGGCAATAGAAGAGTCGATGCCTGGAGAGAATTTCAGTCATGTGGGAGTAAAAGTGAGAGAAATAAGCTACGGCTGAAAAGTAAGTATCATTGAAATTTGTCCATAGTCTCCTCCTCATCACAACCTCCATGCTACCATCCCCTTTCCTTCTCCAGAGTGTCCAGGCTGCCTCCCCCACTCCCACCCTCATGCAATCAGAGAGCTGAGTTTGCCTGTGCTTGGTCTTCTGCAGCACCAGCTGAGGGTCTTCAGATTGGGAGTGTAGGGGACTCCATAAATCCAGAACGAGATCCAAGAAAGGGGACAAAGGCAACACCTTCTTGTCCTTGTCACCAATCCTGTCTGACACTCTGGACCGGTATAGAGCATGACTGTACATTACCCAACTGAGCTGTCCTGATGGGCCACTGTCATCTCAGAAGAAAACTACCAGGTAGGAGGCAAGGGCTGACTGGCATGTTCTTGTCACCTGCCCCTGTGCCACATAAAGGACACACCCAGTAGGTGTCCACTCCCACGTGTCTCTAGCCATTTGTTTGTTCCACAACCCTACCCAAGGAATGCTAGCCCTAAAGGAACCCTGATGGCAGAGTGGTTGGGCCATTAATTACAAGGTCAGCAGTTTGAAACCACTAGCTTCTCCAAGCAAGAAAGATGAGGGGTTTTTTACTCTCACAAAGAGTTACTGTCTCAAAAATCGCAGGGGCCCTTTTAGGGTCCTCAAGGGTTTCCGTGCGTCAGCATTGACTCGATGGCATGTGAAAAAACATACATCGAGAGCGTTGGAGGCACAGGGGTTCAAGTGCCCAGCAGCTAGTCCAAAAGCATGTGGTTTGAGTCTACCAGTCACTCTCAGGGGAAAGACGTAGCAGCCTGTTTCTGCACGCAAAGGTTTGCAGCTTTGCAAATACATTAACCATTGGCTGCCAGCAGCAAGATCAGAAGTTCAAACACATCAGCCACTCGAAGTGAGAACCAGGAAGCTGTCTGCTCTTGTGAAGATGTAGTCTCAATCATGCCATGGGGCAAATCCAACTCTGTCCAACAAGTCACTATTGACTCAATAGCAGTGATTGGGGTTTTTTGTTTTGTTTAACTTGAAGTATTTACAGATGAAGATCAAAGACAGTAGCTTTCCGTGTGGGTTATAGGCCCAACATAAAGAAAACAAAACTCCTCCTGGCTGGAGCAACGTGCAATATACCATGATAGGTGGAGGAATGTTTAACACAGCAAGGGTTTCATGTGACTTGACCCATTATCATCACCCAGCCAATTGGCAGCCAAGAAATCAATGATGGGCCGCACTGAGTAAGTCTACTTTGAAGATATCTCTCACGTGATTGTTGAAACGCAAAAATGTCACTCTGAGGACTAAGGTACACCTGTCCCAAACCAGAATATTTTCATTCCCTCCATGCCATTGAGTTGATTCCAATGAATAGTGACCCAACAGGACAGAGTTCAATGGCCCCTCGGGTTTCCAAGACTAAATATTTACTGGGGAAAAGTCTCACCTTTTTCCTGCAGAATAGCTAGTGCATTGGAGCGGCAGGCCTGGTGGCTAACACCTTCATTTGTCACTCACTGAGCCACCAAACCTCCTTGGAAGTGGGTCAAACTTCCTAGCATCCAGTCAATTCTGGCTCACAGCAGCCCAAAAGCACAGGGTACACATGTCCAAGACTAAATGATGAGAGCAGAAAGTCTAGTCTTTCTCTCTCACAGGCACTGTGGTTTTGAACTGCCAACCTTGTGGTTAGCAGCTGAGATAAGGGTCAGTCTGTGGGCTGAGTCCTCTGTGAAATGCGTTTCTACTGAGAATATTGATCATAGTAGACAATGGCCACCATCTCCTCCCGTGGTGATTTTGCCCTCGTGTCCTCCCCCTTTCAGAGTTTTCCTGCCCTGTTTTTTCAGTGCTTCCTCATAAACATCAGACTTCCTTTCTCATGCCTTTCACCATCTCTGTGTTCATACCCCCAAAGATAAGAAATCACCTGCATGCATGCAGTCAGGAATTTATAGGTTGCTTCAAGACATATTTCATTGTTAAAAATGGGACCAGTCTGGGTAACTTGTCATGTGAAAAATTCCAAACATTTTCCAGAACAAACTGACTGCAGATCAGGGTTTTTTTTGAAAAGTTCATGGAAAAACGGAATGAAAGGATCATGGAATTTTCCCTAAACTTTTTGAAACCCAAATATATATGCACATATGTATGAGTACATATGTATGCATCTAAAGAGGCTTCAAAGAGTTTATGGGGAAACTCCATGATCTTTCCATTCCATTTTCCCATAATTTTTAAGTCATCTCATATATATGTATACATCAGTGGTTCTCAATCTTCCTAATGCCCTGACCCTGTCATACAGTTCCTTGTGTTGTGGTGACCCCCTGAACCATAAAATTATTTTTTTGCTACTTCATAATGGTAATTTTGCTACTATTATGAATGGGACAACCCCTGTGAAAGGGTTGTTCAATCCCCAAAGGGGTCGCGACTTACAGGTTAAGAACCACTGGCATACACACACATATACATGCACATGTATATGTTTGTGTGTGTAACTTTTTCTCTTTGGATCAATGCAGTCAGTGGTGGAATATTTTAGGATCTGACCCGAGATATTTTTGAGACCCATGTATCTTGTCACCCTTTATTTCCAGGTTTCTAAAGTTCTGGAATGTGTCAGGTTTGGTTGTGGAAGGGGTCTTGGATTGACCTCAGAGCCCTAGATTACGTGCAGGAACTCAGACTGACTGAAGTCTGCAACTTTGCAGCGGCAAAAGGGTGAATCCCCGCCCCACCCCACCCCCAATCACGAAGGGGCGGGGGGAAGCACAGCCTCCCCCCACAGCTGGAGGAGCATTTCATGAGCCTGACAAGAAAGGTTTCTGTCTGATCTCAATCTCACCTGCGGAAATGTCATGTGACTCCCCTCATTCACTGGACCATTCATTCCATAGGGTAGTCACCAGGTGTTTCTGAAGTCTCTGACACGGGCTGATGTCAGAGTCTTGGTGGCATAGCGGTTACACACTGGGCTCTGATCTGCAGGGTCAACAGTTCGAAACTACGTGCAGCTCCTCAGGCGAGAGATTGAGCAGCTACAGTCTCAGAAAGCCACAGGAGGTTGCTATATGTCAGCTTTCACACGAGGGCAGTGGGGTCTCTGTTAGAGCCATCAGCTGGCCATCTCACTAGACTATTCTTACCTTGGCCTGCAGGAATGCCCTGACCAGCACAGATGCGATACCTGCTTACATCAAAATTCTAAGTCACATACAGCTAAAATCCCATACTTGTACATAGTGATGGCAGTGGAGCACTAAGTCAGCCTCAGGGGGACAGAGGGACTCAGATGGGGCAGTCTTCTTTGATTCATGGAGTCATTGATCACAGAATGAGGCCTGAAGGAAGGAAGAAGGAAAGAAAACAATTGGGGTGTCCCTTCCAAAAGTAGTCTTCCCAAAACATTCCCTCTGATTTCCAATAAAACAGTCTCAATTCATTTTTATATCCAATTGTCTGACCTTGCCTTAATTCTATAATCTATAGAATAGTCTATTCATTGGCCATCCCTCCCACAATCATATAAACTCTGTGAAGGCAGGGGTTGGGTCTATTTTGTTCTCTACTATACTTTTAGCACCTGGGAGCCAAAATCAGCTCAATAGATATTTGTCGGGAAATGTAGTTAACAGGACCTTTTTAGGGGATTGGAGAGGAAATGAGGACACATAAGAAATTAAAGATGATTCCTTGATGTGGGGCCTAAACAAACTGCATGATAGAATGATGACTTGAGTTTGGGAGCAGAGTAGGAGGCTGGGCTTAGGGGTGGGGTGGGGGAGGTAAGTGAGAGGACAGCCGAATTAAGAACTGTATTGTATGTGACCTTTGTCTATTGGAAGCACAAGCAGCAGTCACATGAATCTGAAACTCAAGGGAGAAGTCAGGGTTATAGGGAAGTCTGGAGTCACTAGCATACCGATAGCGTTTAAGCCAGAGATCTCAACTGACTTCCTAGTTAGAGAATGAGGAGACAGAAGTCTTGACCTGGCTGTTCCAGTACCGAAGAGAGAACAGAAGAGAGGAAACCAGCAAAGAGGCCAAAGAGGGAACCAACAGAGAAACAACAGCAAAAAAAAACCACCGGAAACTTGGAGAAGCAGCTTGTTTTCAGGCAAGCTGTGAACTCTGTTGGGTGTAGGAAGAGGCTGGAAACTATGAGGCTCTCTTGAGCTTATGGCGTGTCTCTGGTTGCTGGGAGCCGTTTCAGAAGCGCAGACGAGCAGAAGGCGGCCTAGAGGCTATTTACAACAGAACGGGAATCGAGAAGCCAAAGAGCACACGTCTAGCTGCCTCTTGTATCCAGAGTGGCGTCTCTGGGTGGTGCAAACACCGAATGCACTTGATTACTAACGGAAACATAGGAGGTTCAAGTCCACCTGGAACCACCTCAGAAGAAAGGCCTGTTGATCTACTTCTGAAAAATCAGCCTCTGAAAACTCTATGACACAAAGGTCTTCCCTGAGACACGTGACACAATGGCCACAGGGTGTTTGAATTAATTGATAATTAATTGTTTTCACTGAAGCTAAATCCTAGAACATATTTAGGATGCACAATGGGGTAGGCTGTGTGGGATATGACGGATGGGGGGGGGGTTGTCTAGTATTTTACAAGTTCCCCTTTAATCCGCTCATTACCTTATAAAGTAGGGAATCCCCCACTCCTTCTAGGCAGTAATATAAGCTTGGTTCAAACTGCAGGCCTGCATCAGACTGAATGTGACTCTGCCCCTTGTGAACTGTCCCAGCTGGAACAGTTCCTTCACTCTCCACGCCTCAGTCTCCTGATCTGAAACACAAGTGCTTCCCTCACATGGCCAAGCGAGGAGTTAAATGCACTCACCCAAATGAGAAGACTTAGCACCAGCTGTACCTGTTGTCAGTTTTCAACAAACACTGGTAACTTTCAGCAATGAGAACCTCTGAGAAGATGCGATCTTCATTTGTTGAACAAAGATAGCAAGATTCCACCATGGGAGGCTGCGGTGGTCATGCGCTTATGTTAATTTCATGATTGAGATGTAGGGGTGGTGTCTAGCCTGTTAATCTGGAGAAAGCCATTGAGTAGCCAATGAGTCCTCTGTGTGGGCATGGCTTTCTCCTGATATGTCTGAGAAGTCTCGCGATATTTTCCTCGTGAAGAGGAGAATCTATTTTCCCAGTTGTTGGAAGTTAGTCTCAGAGACGATGAATCACAGACAAGACAAGATGGCAGCGTCCAAGAAGCTGGAGGAGCCAGAGGAGAGACCACACAGCTTTGCCCCTGATGGAGCCAGACCTCTAAAGCTGGGGCGGCCACATGGAGACCTCTGCCAGCGATGAGTTGCTGCTGCCACCACTGGATGCTGTTGATGGACCCTGAGCCCTGGAAGCAAGGAGCCATGGGGAGATTCCTGCCAGTGCTGGAATTCTGCATCCACTGACCTGAGACTTCGTGAGTCGGAAGGAGACATTATAGACTGGTATCAGGCATATGGGCTAATATCGGACTTATGACTTTGAACTTGACTGAGTTGGGATGCTTTCTCAGTGTTCCATCCTTTTGTATAAACCATTCCCTATATCTATATGCGTGCCTAAGAAATTCGTTCCTCTAGTCTACCTGGACTAACACAGAGGCTCTGGTGGTGTGGTCGGGTAAGCATTGGTCTGCTAACCACAGGGTCAGTGCCTCAAACCCGCCAGCTGGTCAATACGAGATTGCTAAGGATCTCTGCTGGAGCCAAGATTACAACCTGGGAAACCTGCTGTAGGGTGTGGCGGCGATGGGTTAGACTGTGCAACGCCAGGCAGGAGAGACAGCCATGACGTGGACTGAAGGCGCCTTGAACCTCACAGAGCTTAGAATCTAGAATGATAATAAAAACATTAATAAAGCTGACAATAGCTAACATGTTTGCTATGTTTGGGCCCTGAAGGTTTCGGAGTAGTAACAAAAGCAAAACCTGGCCGGGCCCGATTTGCCATTCTATTATGTCACCCTTCCCAGCAATATCATTTTGCAAGAAGCATGAAACTCAACTCCCATGAAATAAACCTGGTGGGGGAGGGCCTATTCTTGAAAGGGAAACATTAAAGTTGATGACTAACCTTCCTTGCTTTCTCCACTATTTCCCCATGTTCCTATCAGAAACAGACTTTAAGGATTGTGGTGGGTTTTTTGGCTTGTTTTTCCTGTCTTTATTTGTTTGTTTTTTTGCTCAAGTTTTAACATTAATTACACACATGTGATCAGAATTGTGTTAGACACAGTGAGGTAGAAAAGATTGATTTAAAAGTCCCAGTTCTGTCTTTAGTGTTTGGGGGAAATGGAGTTTGTTTTTAGTTAATGAAGGGACGAGGGAGGGTGAGCGAAGTCATTTCATTGGGGGAGGTGGGCAGCTGAGGGACAGTCTCAGGAAGGCTGTGGTGTGGATTGAGTCTAGAACAATTCATTGGCACTTACTGGATAGCACATGGAGATACAGACATTTGAGGGAGATGGCCCAGCAATCTTCATCTTTCTTCTATTGTTAGCTCAAACTTGTCTATAATATCCTTATTCTAGCTAGTAGTCTAGCATTACCTTGTCACGTTTATTCAGGAGTGAAATTCTTATTATTCCTATTTTATGCAGCAGAAAACTGCAGCATAAAAGGCCACACATCTAGTAAGTAGTAGAGCCAGATTCACACCTGAGCAATCTGTGCCTCTTATTCATCATGTAATTCATTCTAAGTTCAGTCTGGCAGCATGTGGATGACTGAGCATATGGTGAGGCTGCATAAGAGAGAAATGGAGCATCCTCTTTGGAGACGTATGTGGGATGGAGAGGATTGGGCTAGAGCTGTGATTTAAGAAAGAAGTGGAATTGAAAATAATTTTTTCATTGCTATTCATGTACTTTTTGAGGCAAAGGAAGATGTGAGACTCTAAGAAGTGAAGCTAGGAATGGAGACAATAGACTATAGATATTTTAGAGGTGGCCAGAGGTCTAAGAAACCTGCACAGAGAGGTGGGGCAGGGAGGGTTGGGAGCAGCAAAGACATCTTTAGAAAGCAACAGGAGACAGAGTTTTCTCTGAAGTAAAAGTGAAAATGAGCTAAAGAGAAGAGGCTAGGAGATGGGCATGCAGCAGCAGAGTAGGTAGCCTCTGGTTGGTAGATTGGTTGGTTGGTTTTCTGTGAAGCATAACACAAGAGAGAAGTAAGTGACTGGAGGGCAAATCTGGGGACAGACACTGGGGGAAGTGGAGAGGTCTTGATTGAGCACAAGAAGAGGCAGTCTACTCATCAAAGGACCAATGGACATCATCAGGTGAGTCAACTGCACAGTGCACAATTATACGCAGGGGGCCTCCTCAGTCATGGTGCTGCAGTGGAGAAAGCAGAGGATTGAGGGGAGTTGGGATTGGGTTCTGAGAGCCAAAGTCAAAGAGATCAGAGAATTGAGAATAAGGGAGAGAGACGTTGAAGGGATTGACCATGGAATGATTCATTTAATGATTAGGTGTTTTTTTTTTAGATATAAGGAAAAGGTTTATATACAAGAGGAACAGGACATTGAACCCAGTCCAGTTCAAAGTCATAAGTCCGATATTAACCCATATGCTCAAAATCAGTCTATAAAGTCTCCTTCCGACCCATGAAGTCATAGGTCAGTGGGTGCAGAATCCCAGCACTGGCAGGGGTCTCCAGATGGCTCCTCGCTTCCAGGGCTCAGGGTCCATCAACAGCAGAAGCAACCCATCTCTGGCAGAGGTGTCCATGTGGCCGCCCCAGCTTCAGAGGTCTGGCTCCATCAGGGCAAAGCTGTGTGACTCTCTCCGCCAGCTCCTCTAGCTTCTCAGATGCTCCCATCTCGTCTTGACGGTGATTCATGGTCTCTGAGACTAACTCCCAATAACTAGGGAAGATAGCTTCTCATCTTCACAAGGGAAATATCGTGAGATTTCCCAGAAGTCTCAGGAGAAAGCCATGCCCACACCGAGGCCTCATTGACTACTCAACGGCTATCTCCAGATTATCAGGTTAGACTCCACCCCTAATTTCAATTATAAAATTAACATAAACACATGACTGCCACAGACCACCCCTTGTTAATTTTATACTTTCACGTAAGTCTGTAACCATATGTAACCTTCAAATAAATAATAAATCATATCCATACCTAATAGGCTAAAACTAAAATGCATACAACTCAACATGTGTCACCATCATTTAAAAATAACATTCTGTAAGTGAACAAAACAAAAGATATCCTGTGTCTTACAATTATAGTTATAAAATATCTACACCTTGATCCTATAATCCTATGAATATATATTCCACCAACTATAAGAGTTTGCAAGCCAAACACCTCATGCCTTCATTCCCCCATTTTGGGTATCTAATTTCTATATTGCCCACTTACATCAACCCAGTGCTCTAAGGAAACAATCATATCTTTCAACGTGAAGAATCTTCATTCCAGGTGGAAACTCATGAAGTGTGTGTCCATTAGCAAAGTCAAATCAGGTCAGGCCATCTATAAAGTCAGCAACGATATGCACCAGGTCACAGACTTAAATCATTTCTCTTCCTCTGGTCAACTCAATGTGGGCTTTTCCACTTAGCCTCACCAGGATAGCCATTGGTCGCCTTCTCTTTAGACCAAGGTCCCATCGCAAACTCTCAACATGCCTAGCTCTTCCATGCTAGGTCATGAACTTCAGACCAGTCAACCCACTCTCGTCTCCTCTATTTCCTGTGAACCAAGTTCACGGGTGTCAGTGGCCAAAGTCAACCCATCCCTGTATTGCTGCATTTCTCCTACTTTCACTGACAAGTAGTAAATCTGGGTGGTCACCTAACAAGCATTTCAGCCCGTCACAGGTTTCCTTTAACATTCGGTACCAGAGAGGAGTTATCTTCATGGTTCCAGATTCCTTTGCTTCTGAAAATAATCACTAGTGAGGATTTTCCAAGGAAACAGACTTTATCCTTCTTTATCGGTCAGTTTGACCTTCTCTGAGACTACAAGAATCCTGAGTACTCCAAAAGACTGGGTGGGGCTACTTTCTTCAGAGAGGTCTTTCCAGGTGTGGCCTAACCCCATCTAAGCACAAGGTGGGGTTAATCTCTTCAGAGATATCTTTGATGTTAAGTCCTAAACCCTCTAGAGGTCAATGCTTGGTTTGGGGTAACTGGATTTACAAACTCTTTTCATACTTCCCAATAAACATTTCTATGCATCCTTATATTTACAATAACAGGCATAAGAAATCAGTACAAATAGCATAGTCAGAAATCAAACTTGATTCTTAAAACAGTCAAGGTCAATACTTATTAAGCTTATCTGTATCTTTATCTAAACTACTGTTTACACAAAAACATTGAATTAGGTCTCTGAAAGCATCAAAACAGATCCCTGCTTTAGGTCAGGCATTCTGACCTCCTTAACCATTGTCCTTGAGCAGAATCCCCATATTATAAAGGAATAACCAAAGACAAACATCCAAACAAAGTAATCAAAACTTTAACTTCCCACATTTTTCCAGAAAATAACTCAGTAAACTGCAAGGACATATCTGACTTCTGGCTAGCCAAAGAAGTAACAATACCACGAGGCACAAGTCAAACATATATCTACTTTCCATCTTTATGATTTGTTCCTCTAGTACCCCACTCTCAGTACCATAATCTGTTAGTCCGGGTAGGCTAGAGGAACAAGTTTCATAGACATGCATATAGATATAAGGAAAAGGTTTATATACAAGAGGAACAGGACATTGAACCCAGTCCAGTTCAAAGTCATAAGTCCGATATTAACCCATATGCTCAAAATCAGTCTATAAAGTCTCCTTCCGACTCACAAAGTCACAGGTCAGTGGGTGCAGAATCCCAGCACTGGCAGGGGGTCTCCAGATGGCTCCTCGCTTCCAGGGCTCAGGGTCCATCAACAGCAGAAGCAACTCATCTCTGGCAAAGGTGTCCATGTGGCCGCCCCAGCTTCAGAGGTCTGGCTCTATCAGGGCAAAGCTGTGTGGACGCTCCGCAGGCTCCTCCAGCTTCTTGGATGCTGCCATCTTGTCTTATCCGTGATTCATTGTCTCTGAGACTAACTCCCAACAACTAGGGAAGATAGCTTCTCTAATGTTTAGTTTAAAATTGAGACTTCTAAGCAAATGAACTTGAGTAGAATTCTGTTCTGTGGTAACATCTCCAAACTATGTTGTGAGAAGACTGGGTAGACACTATTGGTACAAGTTATACCTAGCAGGTGAAAGACTGCTTTTTTACTAACAAGTCAGAATGTACGGGTGAACACAGTCTTCTTGAGAGATGTAGTGCAGTAAAATTACTTACTTTTGACTCTGCTATCAATTTATCTGTAAGGTCCAGCAAAGGATGGGGTGGGACATACACATAAGGTGTAGAGGTCTCTAACTTGGAGAATAGTCAGGTTTGCCGTTCCCTTAGGTATAGGAAAGCCACCTCAGAAGGAGGCACAGAGATTCTCATGACTGCCACAAGAGAAGAGCCACCATCAGACCATGTGGGAAATCCCTGACTAACATGCTGGACTCCAATAACCAGAGGCAGCAGCAGTCTCACTGCACATTCTGTGACACAGAGCAGAGGAGATGCACCACTGAGGCCAACAATAAGGTTCAAAGACCACGTGACTGAGAGGCCAGGCACCAGCCATGCCTGCCAGTTTGGCTGAGAAGAAGCACTGCAGGCTGAAGAACTGTACTCTTATGCTCACCACAAGGCTAGCACACTCCATGCCACTCCAAGAAAGAACAATGACACTGCCTCCTCCTGACCCAACACACAGTACTTTCAATAGCTTCTTATGCATCTGAAAGTTCAAAGTTATGCATCTGAATAGAGAAGATTGAAAAAGAACCGATGTCCTTGGATTATGGTGCTGGCAAAGGATATTGAAAGTACCATGGAAAAAAAAGTACCATGAACTGCTGAGATAGTTACATAATCTGTTGTCAATTTATTAAGAGTGAAGGGATGGAGTTTAGCGTGTCAATCAGGTGACAGCTTGAAGAACTCCTTTGGAGCCATGAATGAGATTAATAGCTTGCTGGAGGTAGGACATGTATACTCCCTGTGAAACATTCCTTCTGGGAAAGCACCTGGAGCTACGCTAGGGCCCAGGAGCCACGTCAAGATCCATGTCAGCTCTGAGATGCTTCCACCATCACTGGCTCCACAAGACGCTCCATCTACTTCCCTGTCATCTTCCTGCACACAGCATCATTGCATGTGCTTCCTGAGTCTGAAGAGGAACTTACAGATTGGTGTCAGAAATATGAGCTAATATCAGACTTAATGAACTTGATCTGAACTGGGCTGGGATGATTCTCCATTATTCAATTGCTCTTGTATATAAAGCTCTTTCTTTTTTTTTTTCTTTCTACTCCTGGTGGGAGTAGGAAGCCCAGTCTTGCTCCTGGAGAGCTGCTGCTGGATTTGAACCCTCAACCCTGTGGGCCGCAGTCCTGCGCACAACCACTGCACTACCAGGGCTCAGCCTAAAGCTCTTTCTTATACACATGCAAGTGTCTATGAATTTGTTTCTCTTGCCTACCCAGACTAACACAACTGTCAAAGTCCATCAAATCGATCTTAGGGGAAGTACAGTTAAAAGGTTCCTTAAAGAGAAAGATGATAAGACTTCATCTCGTGTACTTGGGCTATACTGTCAGGAGAGACCAGACCAAGAGAAGAATATCCTTCTTGCTAATGTAGAGGGCAACAAAAATTAGGAAGGTCTTCAACAGGATGGATTGACTCTGTGGCGGCAGCAGTGGGTTCCAACATAAGAATAATTGTATTGATGGTGCAGGACTGGGCAGTGTTTCATTCTGGAAGGATTTCATAATCTGGCAATTAGATGTATGATGCAGTCAGCCTCCATTTTGATTTGTGATGTAGTCAGTTATCCTCCATTTTGTACAATGTTAATGTTTGCATAAAAACCTAATCTTTGGACTCTTACCGTGTTGGTAATTAAGGAGTGAGTGTACCTCAAAGGATATCCTTCATATTTTCAATCATGAAAAAAAAATGATAATACATTTGGTTCACATTAAAAAAGAACTTACTTTCTAACTATTTTGTCTATATGCTAAGCTGAGAATTCGAACTGTGTTTCGTAGATATTTCTGGCATTCATGTAAAATCAGTGTTTCATAAATATGAATCATGCATTTAATTCTGTGCGCTGTAGTGCGATATGCTGTCATTTACATTTGGCACAACTTTTGTTCCATATTTTTGAAATGAACTTGTATGCCACTAAAGATGCCAAGTCCACTTCAATTTGACTTTTCGTCCTTGTTTAGCTACTCAGGAATAGGTCGTCTTCTTCATATGAATTAGTCACTGAAAACCTTCTGAATAGCAGCAAAACATTGTCAGCAACTGAAAACCTCATGAATATCAACAGGACATTGTCAGGATAGCGCCAAAAGATGAGACCCTAAAATCAGGAGGCCCTCAAAATATAAACTGAGGAAGAGCTAGCTGTCTTCTTAAGGGTTGGCAATAATTACTTACATGGAAGGCTTACCTTTGGGATCACAATTTTTCTCTTGGGCCAGACTCACAATGAGAATATACAGTTGCAAACATCTATTTATAATCAGAACTTGGGATGCATGAAGGATAAATATAGGAAAATTAGAAGCTACAAAAAATGAAACAGAATGCACAGAGATCAACATTCTAGGGATTAGTTTAGTAAAATGGGTTTCTATTGACCATTTTGAATTTTAAAATCCTATTATTTGTGTGCTAGGAATGACACAGTCAAGAGGAATGGCATTGCATTCATCATTAAAAAGGACAGTTTAAGGTCTATCTTGAAATACACTGCTAACTGTGATGGCACAATATCTATCCACATACAAGAAATTCAGTCAATCCAACTGTTACTCAAATTTAGATTTCTATCACTGAAGCCAGGGATGAAGTTGAAGAATTTTACCAACATCTTCTGTCTGAAATCAAGCAAGCATTAATAAGTTTTGATGATTGGAATGCAGAAGTTGCAAACAAAGAGGAAGCAACAGTGGTTGGAAAATACAGTCTGGGTGATAGAAATGATGTGGGAAATCAAATGCTAGAATTTTGCAAGACTAATGATGCCTTCATCACAAATACCTTTTCAACAGCACAAAAAGTGATTGTAAATGTGGACTTCTTCAGTTGGAATATGCAAAAATACAATTTACCAAATTTTGGGGAAGAGAACATGGAGATTTTCAATATCAGTAACTATAACTAGGCCAGCAGGAGACTGTGGAACTGACTATCAATTATTCAAATGTAAGGTCAGTTGAAAATGAAGCAACGTCCATGAGAACCAAAAATTGACCTTGAGTATAATACACCTGATTTTCTAGAACCTCTGAAGAATGGAGGTGATGTATGGAACACTAAGGGCAGGCCTGGTGAGCTATGGGATGACATCAAGAACATCAGACAAAAAGAAAGCAAAAGGTCTTAAAAAATACATGAAAGGGGAAAAAAAAACATCAAACTGGACATCAGAATGAAAACTTAGCAGTAAGAACCAATAGCATAGTTATTTTCAATACTTTGTTGGTGGGCTTTCCTGAACAGGCTACTTTTTTATTATGTCCCCCTGTGCTCTGATCACGCAGATCTGTCTGCAGCAGTGGTTCTCCAAGGGTGGACCTGGGCCAGCAGCAGCATCTCCAAGGACCTGCTAGAGATGCAGATGTTTGTGCCTCAATTCAGACCTACCAAATCCAAACCTCTGGTGGGCAGTACTTAAATTACTAACCACTGGTGGCTCAAACCCACCACTGTTTTCTGGAAGAAAGAAAAGTCTGTCTCCTCCTGTAAGGATTTTTTTTAAAACTCAGAAACTTACGAAGGATCTCAATGAACTAAAACCGCCTTGATAGCAGTGGGTTTGGGGTTTTTGGCTTAGAAAACTGTGGTATACATTGGGGTATAAGAACCACTGGCCTATTGCATATGGCCTCTACTAATTTTCTCTTTTCTAGCACTGCCTTTGCTTGAGCTCTAGCATCTAATCAAATCCCTCATATCTGGCCCAATTATTTCCATAGACATCAGCCACTTCTTTATGCGATCTAGCATTTACAGACTACAATGAAATACTACATATCTTTCTGCAGCAATTTAAATATACCATGTCTTATATTGCCTTCTAAGTTGGGCTTGTTCCTCTTATATGGTTCTTACTGTGTTTGTTACACCTCAACTAAACAAAATCCTCTTGAGAGCAGGAACTATTTTACTTTGCAAAGTATCTAGCTATGTTCACCCATAGAAAAATTCAAGTCACTGCCATCGAGTCAATTCCAATTCCTAGTGACTCGAAAGGGTAGTGTAGAACTGTCCCTTTGGGCCACCCAAACCATAAACCTATACTCCCGTAGAGTGACTGGTGGGTTTAAACCATTGACGTTGCCATTGACCCAACCATAGTCCACTAGGCCACCAGAAGCACCCAAGAACATCGACAGTTTGGTTACTCTTGTTCCCTTCCCGAGTTTTCCTTTTCCTCTTTCCCACCAGTTCCCATAGATCTAAATTCTACCTGCTTTCAGCCCAGATCCATGGAGAAAAGGTTAAGGCAGTCAAGGATTTTGTCTTGCTTGGTTTCCAAGTAACGCTCGAGGAAGCAGCAGTCGAGAGATGAAAAGAGAAGTTGCATGAGGTAAATCTGCACACGGCTTCTTCAGCGTATTGAAAAGCAAGGCAGTTATTTTGGGGACTGCGGTGCTCCTGGTCCAAGCCACAGTATCTGCCATTGCTTCATATGCGTGTGATAGTTGGACATGAAATAAGGAAGATTGATGAAGAACCAAGATGTTTTGAACTCAGGTGCCGGCAGAAAGTACCCTAGTCTGCCAAAAGAACCAACAACTCCAAGTTGGGAGAAGTAGAACCAGAATGCTCCTTAGAGGCAAGGATGGTGAGGTTTCACCTCACACGCTTTGGACATCTTGTCAGGAAAGGCCAATCCCCTGAGAAGGGCATCATGTTTGGTACAGCAGAGCAGCAGCAAAAAACCAGGAAGGGCCTCAAGGAGATGGAGAGCCACAGTGGCTACCACCATGGGCTCCAGCACAGGAATAGTTGGGGAGGTGGATGCCGAGTGGGCAGGGGGTTGTCCTATTATATACAGGCTTGCTATGGAAGGGAACTGGCTCACTGGTCCCAACAACAGCAACCAAGCCTACCTATCTTAAAAGATCACGCTCGGATGGCTCTGCCTGTGACCTAGCTTTTCTCTCTATAAAAGAATTTTGTTTCTTCCTTGGTGAAACGACAGCTTTGGAACTGTACCGTGTGCGTATGCTTCATCATAGCCATTTGTGTTTTCTTCGTTATCTCCCGCATCATGGAAAACGAGGAAAACTATTCTAATCCAGTCTTTAAAAAAACAAACAAACGTGGGGACAATAATTTAGCATGTTGGAGGGCATGAGTTTACAAGTAGTGGTGTGTTTCCTACCGATACTCATGACTCTGATTTTGGGTGCCCTGATGAAGGAAGGAGCTCATAGGACAGCGAGAATCTTGGGGACCTCAGCTCAGGTTGGGGTCTGCACGCTGGAGAAACTGCTGCCATTTGTGTGGTCTTGTAAGTGGTCTCAGAAGATTAGACCTGAAGTAAGGGGAATGGGCAGGAAATCAGGCCATAAGGAAACCCAGCAACTCCACCTCGCCTGGCGGTGGAAGAAAGGAGACTCACCCCCGGGAAAGGACCAGTAGCAGAAGGCTTAATTGTTACCATGTCGTGGTGTGAAGCCACTGGGCTAATGGGAACCTGATGCTCCCAGCTTCCTGAAACACACCAGTCCGACTTCAAACGGGGGCGGCCCGTCCCCACAGCCAGCAGCTCAAATCACAGGTTTATTTCCTCTCCAACAAAGGAAGGGGCCACCTTCCCACCCCCCTGCCTCCATCAGCTGGCCCTGGCAGGACTCCGGGACCACCCCTCCTGTTTTCTCCATTTAGCACTTCATTCTAACCTTGGGGGAGGGGGAAAGTGGGCTGTTGGGCTAAGAGAGCAGAAATGAAAGATCCCCAGGCTTATCTCCGCAGCCCCAAACAGCCCTCGGGCTCCAAGCTTTTAGGCACAGGAGTGAGAGAGAGCACACGGGTCATTTGTCTGCAAAGCACATCCCGAGTTCGCACCGGGTCTTCATCTGCTCCGGGTGACATCGGGTATTTAGAACCGCTCATTGATCGAAACTAAACAGAATCGCTGCCATCTGTTTCAGGTCACGATGGCCCTACCGGAGGGAATAGAAATACCCTTCTGGGTTTCCAGGGCTGTCAAGCTCTGCACCCTTCTCCTTCGGAGGGGATGGAGAGTTCAAGGGACCCCCCCTTGTCTTTAGGCGCCCCCAAACCGGACTCCGAGAGCCACCTGGGTGCCTTTGTTCACTGGGGATGTCCAGGCAGCAATCCCTGGCTGAGCCCAGACCTCCAGTGTCTGACTCTTCTTTCCCCTTCTCCTAGTTTCCCTTCTGTTGTGCCATCTTCCCCGAGGTTTGTGTTTTAAAGTAACAGGCCAAGAATGCCTCCGTTGATGTGATTGGAAGAACGTTTACAGTCTCCTGTGTTTGGGGTCAGCGCCAAGCCCCACAGCAGGTAAACATGACCCAGGTCTCTTCAGTAAGGAGAAGGATTATTCCGCAACTTCAAGCTTCCTGGGCTCTCTTTTGGCAGCCTCAGAGGCAGCCTTCGTGTTTTCCTTGCGCTGTGATCCCGAAGGTTCTCTTTTGTACAGCCCTTATCGACTTGTAAACTCCACCAAAGGGTGAAAAGGAAGGTGTTTAAGATAGACACCAACAGCTGGGCGAAACTGCCTCTTAAAAGGCTGTCTTCCTGAAAAGCATCTCTTTCTTTGAGGGGCATTTGTAAGCAGAACGGGAGAGAAACTGGAGAAGATTATGTGATTACCAGGCTACTTCCTGTCAAGAGTGGGAGTCTTTCTCTAAGAACACAGAGATGAGCTTCCAGATAGACGACCAGAGAGCCGGCTTCCGCCCAGTCTCTCATCATAAATCTTCATGTTCCCGCAGGTTTGCTGTCAATTTTGGAAGGTGAGTTCATTTCCCTAGAGAGACGGGCCTAAGGAACAATCTGGAATTCCACCAGTCTTTGAAAAAAAAAAAAAAAAGAGAGAGAGAGAGAGAGAGAGAGAGAGCACCCACATCCCGCTTACTCAACATTTGACCATCAGAATCAATATCCTGTAGAGGGGGTTTACATTGTTCCAAAGTCAGCTTGCATGCAGGTGGCCGGGAGAAGATACAGTTTCCTGATCTTGATTTGCTGAAAAGGAGCAGACGCCAACTCCTCGGAATAACAAGAAAGAATTGTAAAAAGAGCCCCCAACTCTCCTTTTGACAAATCAGACTTCCTTTGGGGTGGCAGCCTGCCTGGCTTTGCACTCTCAGGACATGTCAGCGGCCTGCAACAAACTGTGACATCGTCTCTCTTCCCAAGCCATCTTTCATTTCTCCCTGAAAGGGGTCCTTAATTCAAACTGGGCTCAGTCATCAACTGATAAGTTATTTGTCCTCCATGAGCCTTAATTTCATTATCTGTTAATAGTGCCCAACCTCAGAGGCCCCAAAATGAGATAGTGCGTGTGTGCCTGTGTGTGCATGCATATGCACATGTGTGTGTCTATGTGTGTGCATGCGTGTGTGCATGTGTGTGAAAGTCACCGAGTTGATACTCAACATCAGTTTTGCTGCTTTCCTTGACTTACGTGAAGAGAGTGGATAAAAGGAAGATGAAGTGAAGACTCTAAACTGGTTCAAATTCCGAGTTCTTTCTTTTCCACAGGTCACCCGCCCTAGGCAAATTCTGCAGTCTGGTCCCTTCCGTGGATTTCAATTTCCTCATCTGTAAAATAGGATAATGATACCTCTCCTCCTGACAGAGAAAGCTTATGAGAACCAAATGAGCAAATAAAAATCTTGTGAAAGACATGCATTTGGAAACTGTAAAGCCCATAAATTTTGCTGATGATGATCATTAATACTCTTCCCTTTTGGGATAAAACGCAGTCATTTCCAGGGAAACCACAAATGTTAAAAAAAAAAAACTGGCTTTTTTTTAAAGGTTTTTATCGAAGAACTGTTCCAACCAAGATACTCAAGTCATATATACTGTTTGTCTGACCAAGAAGAAACTCCCAAATAAAGACATCTCAAAACAAAATATATGGAATCCAAATGATGTATGAAGCTCATCTGAAGAGAAGGTGGTGATTTCTCTGTTTCTCTGTCTGGACGCCTTCAGCTTCTTGAACAGCATCAGGCATGCAGCTCCGGGAGACCTGGTGGAGGTGAAACAGCTGGAAAGCCTCCTGCTTTCCTGGTGTCATGGCTTATCAGTGTTGATGGACAGAACCCACAAGCCTTTTTCCTGCTTCCTGACCAAACAGAAAACACATTCCACTCTTCTTTTGGCAAATGAAACATCAACTTTATCACGCTGCAATATATAGGACACAATCATGTCTTCATGCCACTGGGCAAATTCCACACCCGAACCTCAGTGTTACCCAACTCTCCATGGGGACTCCAAAGTCGAATGCAGTCCAAATTTGATCATCCTCCAGAGAAACAGCGTAGAAGTCATGAGACTCATAGACACACAAGAGTCTCCTGTGGATTTATTTATTTATTTATTTATTTTTAGGGCCTCACTTCCCGGGTGGTGGGAGTAGGACACCCAGCTTTTGCCCCTGTGGAGCTGGAATTGAACCTCCATCCCAGTGGGCCGCAGTCCCGCGCACAACCACTACGCCACCGGGGCTCAGCCCCCTGTGGATTTATTTTAATGGGGAGAGTAGGACGCTCTGAGCAATCACGTGGTGAATGGAGTAATGCATGTATCAGATGGAGCAAAGACATGGGATACATGTGACACCCCCCCCTCCCCACACACACACATATTAGCAAAGGGAGAATAAGCTCATTTCTGAATGGTCTGGCTTGGAGTTGGCCAAGTTGCCATATGTTAGAGAGCTACGACATCTAGCAAGGTATTGTGGGGGTGAAGAAGTCATCACTGTGTTATTAAGCATCTCAAGCGAACAACAAAGCATAACCCAGAAGAAACTGAAGTTTACATTCTCAAAACGAGGACATGAAACCAAAAGCATTCACTTATTACTCATTTAGTAGCTATTTACTAAGCATAGGTTGGTCTGCTAACTGCAAGATCAGCAGTTCAAAACCACCAGCTGCTTCGATGGAAAAAGTTGAGGCTTTCTGTTCCCATAAAGATCTTATACCCTCAGTAACCCAAAAGGGCAGTTCTGCTCTGTCCTGTAGGGTCAGTCCACTTTTTAGTGCTATGCCCGTGTGCTTCTGCAAAATACAGACCATGCCAATACTCACCTCCCAGAGCTGCTTCAATGATTAACAGAAACCATACGGAGCCATTAAAACAGTGCTTAAAAAATAGTAGGTGCTCAATGCATACTACAATTAGTATTCACATCTCACCCCTCTCCCACTGTGGCTCCATACACAGCCTGGGTTTCCTTGTATTTTCACCTCTGCCCGCCCCTCCACCTCCCATACTTTTGCACAAGACATGCCTATGCCTTGTCATTTGTCAAAGAGATAGGACATCTAGCAAGTTATTGTGGGGCAAAAGAAGTCGTCACTTTGTTGCTAAGCATCTCAAATGAACAGCAAAGCATAACCCAGCAGAAACAGGAGTAGTGCAGCAAACTTTCCTTGTATTTTCACAGACTTAGCTCAAGCTCCCTTCTCTTGGGGGAAATGCTCCTTACCTCTGACTGCCTAACGATGTGCCCACCTCTCAACACTGTAGTTCATGCCGGGCTCTCAGTGCTTCCTTGGGTGTACCATCCCCGAAGACCGGGGCTGCTCTGATCCCATAAAAGAGGCTCAATCGGCTGAGCCCTGGTGGTGTAGTGGTTGTGCGTGGGACTGCGGCCCACTGGGTTGGAGGTTCAAATCCAGCAGCAAGGCTGGGCCTCCTACTCCCACCACCAGAAGGCAGTGATGCCCCCCCCAAAAAAAACAAAAAAAAGAGGCTCAATCAATATCTGTTGCATGAATGAACAGAGCAAGGGGAGGAGGTAAGGAGGGAGGCAGTAGGAAGGGAAAAGGATGGAAAAGAGGGAAGATTAAAAGGGCAGAAAAAAAGGGAAGACCCCTGGAATACTATAAATGTGATACTTAGACGAAACACTCCTGATTAGAACATGGTGAACAGGCAAGGAGGTAACTCTTAAGGAGCTCTGATGATTGTTGCTCCTGATACAGGTAACGCAATGTTTCATGTCCACAACAGGATGGCAAACAAACAAATAAATCACCAGATATGCTGTGATGGACATTGTATGAGCACCATATTGCAGTCACCAAAGACCCACTCCCATCCAGTTGACTCTGACTATACAGTGCTTCTGAGACTAAATCTCCACGAGAACAGAGAGCCTCATCTTTGCACTGCGGGGTAGCTAGTATGTTCAAACTGCCAACCTGGTGGTTAGTATGGTGGTTAGTAGTCCTATGCCTAACCCACTCTGTCACTGAGACTTCTTATAGAGAGAGAGCACATATGTTCATGCAGCAGCTCAGGGAGTATCTGTGCTGAGTTTCTGCTTTGAAAAGGTTCATGAATACCTGCATTGCACAAGATGGATGAGGATCCACTGTTTCCAGAGTATTTTCGTGACTGGCCAGGTCATTGTTTCCTTTGGAAACCTCTGCTTCAGAATACTTCTCAACAGAAAGGACCTTTACACTCTAATTCGATTGTGTGACTGCCACCTGAAAGGCGGGGGTGGGGGGGGGGGAGGTTCATTCTTTCACTCCTGGACTCGCGGACAGCAGCAAACATCAACATAACATATGACCTTCCTAGCCAGAGTCCAGGCATGCCCAGCATTTGCTAAACACACGCGTGCTGAAAGAGACAGAGGAGGAAATAAGAAGAGACTGTGGTTAAATGTCATATAGACAAAGACAATGTTCAGATATCAGCCTACACGTGACAATTTGAACGCGCTCAGAGGTTTTGTGGAAGATAGACCTGAGAGGTCCTAGTCTTGAAAGCTTTATGGAACAATTCTGCTCTGAACACATGTCGCCATGAGTTGAGTCCACGCAATGGCAGCTCACAGTGGCGGCAATCATTTACATCAGAATGCTATGAAGAAAATGAGCATAGCACTAATACTTGCTGGTTGAGGTCTAGTAAAGGGCCAGGTATTGTGTTTATCAGCACAGAAGTTTCAACTAGCAAGAGCTTTTATTTTCCCCAATCTCAATACCAGCAACTAAACATTAGAAAAGCAAGTGTTGTTTTCCAAGTTCCAGAATCGCCGTCTCCATGTCCTCTGACTTTCAGTCTCCCCTTTCTTAGTCTTGTGCCTATAAACGAATGCTGGCAAATGTGCTGTGCCTACATCTTGATGTCTGGTACCCAGGGTGACCTGCTGCCCTTTAAGGAATAAGACTTTCTGATCACTGTCCTTAAAAAAGGTATACGCTTTCACTTGTTCATTCATTCAGCAATTATTTATTACCAAAGAACAGATATTCTACTAGATAATGAAGATAAGAGGTTGAAAAAAATCTGCCTTAAGCTCTGGGAAAGTTTTTGACTATTTTGTTAATTTTTTCTTAGGGGACAATTTGTATGTGAATATCTTTTTTGTCTTTAGATAATCATTTTATTGGGGGCTCATAAACTCTCATCACAACCCATACATCCATCCATTGTATGCAAAGCACATTTGTACATTTGTTAGCAGATCATTCTCAAAACATTTTCTTTCTACTTAAGCCCTTGATATTAGCTCATTTTTCACCTACCTCCCTGTTCCCCCTCCCTCATGAGACCTTCATAATTTATAAGTTATTGCTATTTTGTCCTATCATGCACTATCTGATGTGTCCCTTCACCCATTTCCCTGATGTCCATCCCCCAGAAAGGAGGCCATATGTAGATCCTTATCATCAGTTCCCCCTTTCTACTCCACTTTCCCTCCACCCTCCCGGCATCACCACTCTCACCACTGGTTCTGAAGGTATGTATGTGTATATCTTAATTGGCAACGATGTTTTTTAACTATGCCTTAAAAATGGGGCAATTTATAAATTTCCTCTTTGACAAAATGAGTTACGGGGCCCCTCTGTGGTCTCCTATTTGGAACACAGTAGCTACCCTTGGGCTTTGTGGTGTTACAAAGAGTTAATTCTCTTCTGTTAATCAGCAAGTAGAAAGTTCAAGTCCACCCAGAGGTAAATGCCTTGGAAAAAAGACCTGGGGGTCTACTTCTAAAACTCCAGCCATGGAAAACCCTATGGAGCGCAGTGTGACTCTGGCAAACATGGTGGTGTCGTGAGCTGGAGTCAACACAACAGCAGCTGGGTTCCTTGCATGGAGGCTTCCCATTTCTGGCAACGTGCCAAATTCTCCTGCACTGAGAAGCTGTTGTTACTGTGTAGTCGATAAAACCAAAAAACAAACCACCAAACTCACCGCTATCCAGTCAACGCTGAATTATAGTGACTGGCCTACCGTGGTTTTCTGAGACTGTAATTGTCTCGGAGAGCAGGAAGTCGAATCTTGCTCCCTCGGAGCAGCTGGTCGTTTCGAACTGTTGACCATAAAGATCACAGCCCAACCCATCACCACGATACCACCAGGGCTCAAAAACACAAAGCCAAAGGCAACAAAACTCACTGGCATCGAGTCAAAGCGGATTCATCGTGATCCTACACGACAGAGATGAACTGCCCCTGTGCGTTTCCAAGACTGTAACTCTTCACAGGAGTAGAAATCCCCCACGCTCTCAGGGCAGACCCTAATTTCTAGCTACTGACCTTGAAGATTGCAGCCCAACACATGACTACTATGCTCCCAGGGAAACTGCAGCAGTCTCTGGGAGACTCCAGTCTGACTGACAGTCAACTCTGGCTCGCTCGCGCGCGTGTGTGCGCGCAAGCGTTTTCTCTCTCTCTCTCTCTCTCTCTCTCTCTCTCTCTCTCTCTCTGCCACTCAGTGGATAACCTCAAATGAGCAGTTTAAACTCTCTGAACCTTAGAGTCCACATCTAACAAATATGAGGAACAGGGACTATCTCTTCAGGTTGATACAGTATGCAAGACTTTGTTCTTGGAATCCCTCATGAATATCAATAATTGCCCTCCCCAATCTATGTTTTGGAAGATTCACTTATTTATTTTATTTTTTTTTTTTAGGTAAGAGTTTCTGAAGGCAACTCATGCCTGTGATTTTCCCTGGTGGCAAAGTGGGTTACATGTTGGGCTACTAACTGCAAGGTCGGCTGTTCAAAACCACCAGGCGAGATGAAGCTGTCGACTCCCTCTGAAACTCACAAAGGCAGTTCCACTCTTCCCTACAGGGTCATCATGAGTTTGGAATCAACTTGATGGCAGTGAGGAGTATTTGAAGATCAATTTCAGACTGAAGAACTGGGGGATATAGGAAACCTTCATCTTCATCATTTTTCAGCTATGTACAGGCATCCACTTTGCCCCAAGAATGCTTCTCTCCTTTAAGTGAAAGGAGTTTATATTAATGCCTGGCAGTGCCAAAGACCCTCAACAAAATGGACAGACACAGTAGCTGCAAAAATGGGCTCAAGCCTGACAATTTTAAGGAGGGTACAAAACCGGAAAGTATCTCCATTTGGTATACGCAAGGTCCCTATGAGTGGTCACCGAGCAGCATTCAGCCCTGCACAGACAGGGACTTTCGTGTCCCGGATGGCAATGCCTATAACAAAACCCCACTCATGCCACTTCTCTGTTTCCCAGGTCCAGTCTTCCTTTGCTAACAGGAGTCCTGGTGGTGTAGTGGACTAAGTAAGCTTTGACTGCTTACCTCAGAGTCATCAGTTCAAACCCACTAGCCTCTCCGAAGATCAAAAATGAGGCTGTCTGCTCCAGCACAAATTGACAATCTTGGAAACGCTACTGAGCAGTCCTACTGCCTCCTCTAGGACTTGGCCCCAAGGCTGTGGACTACGTCTTTCTTTCCCACCCCTTGCTGCCCTTTTGATCTCAAACGGTTAATTGTTCTAAAGAGCACTTACCTCCCAGCTCTCCTGGCTCTCCTTATCTGACCTGTCTGTTGTTTGGCTGGAAATTGAGCCAGGGGGTTAAACCAACTCCAGGCTGGAATGATATACTTCTTTAACGTTATCCAAGGGTTTGGCCAGCTCAGATTTTAAACTCTTTAAGGCTCTGATTTATTTTTTTCTCTCTCTGTTTATGAACATATACTCCAGGAACTCTGTCTTAAGTTGAAATTCAAGCCCAGAATTACAAATTCTGGAACTGAGGTTTTACTGGATATATTCTTGCAAAGGGAGCCAGACTCCATGGTCAGTGTAACCGAGTCAAGCAGTGGCCCTAGGGATAAATGTGACCTGTGATTGTTTTTGTTTCTTGTAGTCTTTTTTTTTAAAGACTTTATTGTTTCTTTTTGCTGTTGAGTCTGATCATTAGCATATACAACAATGAAACGATTTCCGTATGTGCAATTCAGTGGCCTTGATAACCTTCTTCAAATTGTGCAACCAACCGTTCTGACCTTCCCTTTCCGAATTCTTTCTGAATTCTGAGCACAAACTCATTACGCCCTAAGTTTCCGATCTAATCTTTGGAGTTGATGTTATTCATGTGAGCTCATATGGTTATTTCTTCTGTTCACCTCACTCTATTACGGTCCCCCCTGAGTCCTGGAATCAGATTCCACTGAGGCACAGCTTACAATATACAGTGGGTGCTACTTTGCAAAGCCCCCAACTGAAGGTTGTCAATAAACCAAACCCATGGCCATCAGGTTGATGCCAACCCATATTGACCCTACAGGACAGGGCAGAACTGCCCCTGCGCAGGAGTTTCCAAGGCTAACTCTTTCTGGGAATAGAAAGCCCTTTCTTTCTCTCCTGTGGTTTCAAACTTTGGGCCTTACAGTTAGCAGCATGGCCACACCACTAGGTCTCCTAGGGATGCCAATAGCCTATCTCATAATTACCTTTGCAAAATCTTTTCTACTGAAAACAGTTCTTTAGATTTGAGGATTCTTGGAATCTCACAGGAATCAGTCAAAAGCCTCATTTTCCATACTAAGGAGAAGCTATATAGATCTTTGAAACCCACCCTCCTCTGAAAGGGTGGGAACAGCTTTTCCCGGACATGGTGGGAACACATTTGGTCCCCAGATTGGCACCAGAGACAGTGAGGGTTTGGCATTCTACTGGTATTCTAGTAGACAGGGCTTTCTACTCCCTTAAAGAGCAAGCCTCAGGGTCTCCCAGGAAGGGAAAAGAGAAGAGATAGAGGGAGAGGGAGGAGAAAAGAAAGGGAGATGTGGGGTGGATGGGGTGGGGAGGGAGCCTGTGGGCCCGCGCCCTGGTGGCCTCTCACTGAAACGTCACTTGAACCCACAGCTGCTCTGAGGAAGATGAGGAAGCCTGCTTCTGGACAGATTTATGGCTTGGAGAGTTTACGGGGCAATTCGACTCTGTCCTACAAGGTCATTTGTGTTGATGGCAGTGGCTGGTGGAATATGTATATATCATTTTGGCATAACAGTCAATCCACAGCCTACTCTGTTACAGTTCATTCCCCTTATGACCCTTCTGCCTCGGGCAGCCCGGGTGTGTGCAGTTCAGACGTGCTCCAAAGCCCTCCGAGCCTGTAAACCAGGGGCGCTCACCCTTTCTCAGCATGCGAGCTACTTATCAAACGATCAACGACAAACATGCAAAACATATATTTATTTGTATTTATTACATTTATTCATAAATGCACTTAGCGCCGTTGTGTGCGCCCGCGTTTGACACCTAAGATTGCATCCGAGTGGCTGGCCTGCCTATCATTAAGTGACGGCATTGATGAGAGGCTTACATCTGTTTTTTTAATGCCACGCGACCTACCCACACTACATTTGCCATCGGCAGTGCATCACGAACCTCATGCGCAGTTCTTCCAGTGTGCGAATGCGCGGCTCTGAAATAACATTGAAAACATTTGAAGGATTCAGATCACGGTGAACTCATTTGTTTGGAAAACCATATTTAAAGCTGTTGAGTGATTTTAAAGTTGTTAGGAGGGGCAGGCTTGGCCCTTTGGTCTCAAGAGTTTGCCGACCCCTGGACTAGATGGAGGTCAATCTATGGCGCACCCCTGCTGTAAACTATTGGAAGTGACTCATCAGGTCAGGCTTGGCTTCTTAGTGGGATCGAACCTCCAACTTTCTGACTAGTGGAGCCCTTAATCTTGTGTATCATCCTTCACCTAACCTAAGGGGGTCAAAAAAAAAAAGCACCTGAGCTCTAATTAGAATCTCAATGGAGAACACCCCTCCCCCACATGGTAAGCTTCCGAGAATTAAGGCGTTGAGTCACATCCTGCACAGTGGACTTTGTCCTCGTCCCAAGTGTCTCTCTCGCTCTGTCAGTGGGGTGATAATTCATCCTCCTGACTGGGGACATCCTGGCAGGCTTCCTTGGGGCCAGACATTGTGCACAACTCCAGAAGCTTCTTGGGCTAAGAAAAGGAGCATTATGTAGAGAGAAACTCACTGCTTCATAATAAACACGGGATCCTGATTGGGTAACTATTTGAGGTCGTTTTCTCCTCATCAGCAGGCACAAAAATGAAGTGCAAACCAAACGATTAGGGAACACTGGGTGGGGTGTGTGTGTGTGTGTGTGTGTGTGTGTGTGTGTGTGCCCGGTTCCGGGGAAGTTACTGAAGGAATTTTTGCCTCTAGCTTCTAGTTGAGTGACAGAAAAGGAAGGGGGGTAGGGGGGGGATGGCATTAGAAGACTCCTGGAGTCAAACAGCGTGGGTAGAATGCCAGGCCCTAGCTGTCCCAGGGAAAATGACTGGTGCCAACTTGGGCCCAAATGTGTTCCCACTGCCTCCGGGAAAGCTATCCTCCCCCCTGCTGAGGGGACTGGATTTCAAAGCAGCTGACTTCTTGCCCCCTTTAATAGGGCTGCAAGTGTTCCTGTTTTATTTCTAAAACTCCCCCCTCCCCCACCCCACCCCGATTTTCCACTCGGCCAATGCCTCCCGGAGAATCGCTGGCATTCTGGGTCACTGGAATGGTGTCAGGTTACGAAGCGGACAAAGGGGATTAGAGGGACAGCGCATAGCGGGGGACACAGAGTTAGGGCGCTCTCGCGTTGCATTTTAATGAAATGCTATAAAACATCCAGCTCAGAGGGGACCAGGGAAGCCACCAAATCCACCCCCCAGCCCGGAGTTTGCCTTCTACAGCTGTGAATCGAGGGATTCCGGCCTTTGCCCTGCTTCCCGAAGCACGCTTCTGCTCCTTTACAGGCGGAGCCGTCCACGCTGACGCCCTGGTCCTCGCCTGTCCCTCTCCAAGCCCAGCTTCCGCGGCGTCGGGGCGTCGGGCCGGGCCTGGGGCGCCAGAGCGGTGGGTCGCCAAGTTAGTTCGCTGTCTGGGGCTGTGAGCCAGTGGCCTGCGCAGCTGCCTGCCTCCATCTCCCCAGCAGCCGCCCTCCCAGCCTCCTAGGACACGGTGTGTGTGTGTGTGTGTGTGTGTGTGTGTGTGTGTGTGTGTGTCGCGGAGGTGCTGTTTCCCACAGCTCTGATCTAATTCAGCTGAAACTCAATCTTCGTGTGACCAACCTCAGCCAGCGCTCTCCCCCCTCCACACTCCCCGCCGCCCGCCGGGCTCCCCCTCCCAGGCTGTGCGCTGTCCGTTTACACAGTCCCGGCGGCCGCCCGCCCCCGGGTATAGCCTTACGGTGTCAGTGGGCCAGCCTGGCGGGGGGTGGGGGGCCTTGCCGACTGCCCGGACGCTCCCCTCCCCTTCCCTCTCCTCCCCTCCCCTCCCCAGGCTCTGAGGGGAGACACCCTATACCTGCCAGTCAGAGGCGTGAATGGAGCTGGTGAATTATCGCAGCGGAGAAGGCAGCTGAGAACCCGAAACAGATGTCAAAAACGTCGGGCTTGGTTATCCTGGGGTCCTCGGTGCCCGAGAAGATTTATGACCTCTTTCAACCCTCTTTTAAGGAAGGTTAAACGGAGCTTGTTTTATGGCGATGCAACAAGCCTGGCACTCATAGAACATCACCGGGGCAACCGGCTAGCCCTGGGGTGCGTGCCCCCGCCCCCCCATCACTCAGCCCCCCACTCAGCTGCTGGGACATACCAGCACCCCCACCCCCACCTCTTCCCATCCTCAGATCATCTGAAACTGCCAGTGGCTTTGAC
>PVJH01007039.1:0-65669 GCA_004026705.1 Nesogale talazaci | reverse complement strand
GGGATTAGGCGCACTTCTCTTCAGACAGGGACAGCTTTGAACTCTGCTCTGCACTTCCTGCAAGAAGAGAATTTCCACCTCGGGGCAGGGAGGCACAGGAAGGCAGAGGTCTGTGGGTGCCTTTTACAAGCCCTGTGAAGCTAAAGGGAAGGGGTCTATAAAGGCCTCATAATTGGGACTGACGTGTCCCGGCAAGCAGGCATCCACTTCTTGAACCTGACCCTTCCGGTTTCATAGCCTGCTGCGGGAACACGCGCGCGCCCCAGGGGTCCTGGTCTGTCTGACAGTGGTGACACGCACGCCTCCGGGTTGTAAAGTGGCCAGTTTGAAACCACCAGCCTCAGCGGAAGAAAACCAGGCCTTTCTACTCTCCGAACGCGTTAACAGCTCTTAGAAACTCAGAAGGGCAGTTCGACCCTATCCTATAGTGTCGCCAGGAGTCCACACAGACTCCAAAGCCAAGAGCTTGATCCCATCCCGACCCCACTCCCCACTACTACCACACCTCAGGGGAAGGGATACGCAAGCCATATTCAGATGCCAAGAAGCTCAGACGTCTTTTTCCTTTTCTTGCTCCCAGGAGGGGGAAAAATGAGGGATCAGGTCACAGCTTTCATTTTATATATATGTGTGTGTGTGTGTATGTATGTATGTATGTATGTATATAATTTTTGGTATACATAATTTTAGGTATATGTGTGTATATATACATTAGGTATGGTGTGCTTTCCATGGATGCACGCAGTCAGCTGGCATAGCTTGATGTTGCGATAAGAACAGACACTTTGCACTGGAAAGTGTTCCCCTCACCTCCCAAGACTTCCAAACTCGGTTTCTCCCATCCTGCCAAGTTCGAAGGTCCATCCAAAAGGGTGAAGGACAGTGGGTAATTCCACAGAGTGTTTGTGGTCCTCATTTCCTTCCCCTTCCACACCCCCTCTTTTGACCGTGATTGGTTACAAGCAGAAGAGGAGAAAAATATTAAAATTAAACACAGGAAACATTTTTCGTTTTTGCAACCTCTTTTATTTCTGGTAGCCCCTCAGCAATACCGTGAAGGGAGAGGTCTTGGAATAAACGGAGTTTGGGAAGAGCAGACTCACCCTGCCTGGGGTCAAAAGGAAAAAAAGGAGGGGGCGGGGAAGAGATTCCGGAAGCCACTCTCAGAAATAATAGTCTCCCCTCAGTCCTGAGAAAACGGCCCCGAATGTTAACACATCAATCTTAAGGAAACAAGCCTGGCTTTTACCAACTTAATTTCATATAATTATTTCAAAGTTTGAGTCTTTACAAGACAGAGGGAGTGGAGGGAAAAGTTCAGAAAATTGAAGGGGATGGAGAGAAGAAGAATGAGATTGTCTTGCTTGGGAAGTTCCCATTCCCCCGCCCCCACCCCTCCTTGTCCACTGGCCGCCAGGCGCTGGTTGCAGACAAGTCTATTTTTCAGGGACATTTGAATAAAGTTTTCTCTTGTCTTGGGCTCTAGAACAGGGATTGTGCGAAGAAGAAATGAAGCCAGGAGACCCAGGCCACTCCTGACTCCTGGCTTGTCTTACAGTTTTATAGCAAGTCCTGCAGCCTCCAGGGGCCTCAATTACATCTCTAAATTAGAGGTAATAACACTCACCCTGCTGGTACAAGCGGTTCACTTGCTGAGCTAATAACTGACAAGCTGGCCGTTGGAGTCAAGGCTTCCAACCACTTCATTCAGGTGTGACTGCCTACTGGGAATCTGCGTTTCCCTCCCCGATAGTCAGCACTAGAATCCACTTCTCAACAACAGTCTTACGTACACCAGAGAGTCTTGCTAGACTCTAGGTCCCGAGGCAGCACACATCTAGGGTGGGAAGACAAACTCACTGCAGGCAGGTCGAACCAGAAGAAACGGGTTCCAGGCCTGGATTTCAGCCTACTCGGAAGTCCCTTGGAGTCAAGGCCTGTGAGCTTGAAAACCTGCAGGAGCACAGCTGGCACTGACCCACACGGGGTCAACAGAGACTGGAGTCAGCTCAGCGGCAACGTGTTGATTGTTCCCACGGGTTCTCTCAAGGAGGGAAGTGAAAGATGATAGATGGAATTCTTCCATGAAATTGGGGAAGCCCCTTATAGATAGGTAGATACTTTAGAAAGATTTTAAAATGCCATACAGAAGAAAGGCTTTGTTGTTGCTGGTGTTTTAAATTAAAAGATCGTTTTATTTTAAAAGATCTTACAGCTGTTACAGCGATCCCTATATCAATTGTACCAAGCATATTTGTACATATGTTAACATGGTTATTTTCTAAGCATTTATTTTCTATTGAACCTTTAGTATCAGCTCTTCTTTTACCCCTCCCTCCTTCGCACCCTTCTGGCTCCTTGATAAATTGTGGAGCATTATTATTTTTGTATCTTACACTGATTGCTATCTCCCTTCTCTGTGTTTTCTGTTGTTCATCCCCCTGGGTGGGGTAGGGTGGAGTGTGGTTATGTGTTGATGACTATTGCCATCCATTCTCTCTTCCTCCCTCTCCCCACCTTCCCCCTATTCTCCTGGTTTCGCTACTTCCATTCCCATTCCTGGGCTCCATGTGTGGTGAGCTCTTTCTCTTCTCTGTGTCTGTGCACATGCTCCAGTGGAAGGCTGGACTGGGGTCATGATGGTGGGGGGGGGGGAGGTGAGGAAGTCTCAAGCACCCCGACAGAGGAAAGATTTTGACAAAATTGAAATGCCAGTCATATTCTGCCACGTACAAGGATCCTTGGGTTTCGAAATTGGCTAAGCACCACTCAACCGCTAGCCCCAAAGCTGCATGTCTGAGTCTACCCAGAAGAAGTGCAGAAGAAAGGCCTGGCAACCTGCTTCTATAAAATCAGATATGGGAAACCCCACTCACGGGATAAAGTTCTACTCTCACATGCATGAGTTCACCAGGAACGGACTCTACAGCACCTGTATGGAAAGGGTTGCTTTTCCTGCCAGGCATAGCAAGTGCTATGGTAAGCAAATGGTAAGCAAAGCAACATCTTAGCCATCATCTAGTTGATTTAAAATGCGAATTGCAAGGCTTGATCCTTCAGAAAGTCAGATTCAGGAGGTAGTTATAAGGTCCAGCCAGATATCAATATTTTGGCAGATTCTGAGGCTTGTTGTATTTTGAATAGTATTTTGTTCTGCAAAATGAAGGCATAGCTTATCCTCCCCATTCCGAGTCAGGCTGAAGATCCCACCGGAAGCCACTGGGAGAGCAGAGCACTTTGCTGTCACATCCCATTATTAATATTTCAGTCTCTACAACGGGAGAGGAGAAGCAAAGCCGGGGGCCGGGGTATGTAGATGTTTGCTTTTCTTTTAATGATAAGAAAAATGCATGTCTCCTTTGAGAGCATGAGAGATTGACCCAGAAAATGTTGCACCGAGTTCTTTGCTAAGCTGCGGGGTCAAAGTCAACAACAGAAAAGAAAAGGGTTGAAAAGGACTTATGTACCTATGTATGTTGAAGGCATTGCACAAGAGAGGAGGCATGGTTACATGCTGTCAACTGGTCCTGCTCATCAGTTTGCTGCACCCCTTGGCCAAAGACGACATTTGTGGAGAGAGACACACAGAGAGAGAGAGAGCTCATGCTTGCAATTTGTTTATGCACCTGTGGTTTAAATAAATAAAAAGGCAATCATTTGAGAACATCGTGATAACACTTTGAAGGATAATGAACTAGTTTATATATGAAGTCAATGTAATAAAACCAAGGATTCTTCCCCCACCCCCAAAGGCACCTCTTCTTAGTAACCATTGCCTACGAACAGCATGGAGTTAAAATAAAACTGAGGAAGATGTTTCTAGAAAGACAGAGGGCTCTTAGGAACCTAGGAATCACTTTACACCAATGCTAAACCTTATTTGTCCTGAGGACTTAGTAGTCAGGGAGACACTTTTTTCATTTCTAAAATGAACAAGTAAACAAAAGTCACCCCTGGGAAACCCAACTGACATTTCAAATTCCATTCTATTGACTGAAAGGATCCTTTCTCACAGTGAATGGCACACAGGTCTAAGGCATATCCACATGTGTGTACATATGTGTCTACATGCATGTGTCTATCTGTATCTGTACATAGGGGATTATCTGTTGTGCCCTGAGCAAACGCTGGCAATTAGGAAATGACTGTGGCTGTGAGGTTCCTTCCAGTCTGTTCTGACGCTCAGCGACCCTGCACACACAGAATGAAACGCTGCCTGGTCCCGCCCCATCCTGACAGTCATTACCCTGTGTGAGCCCCAGGCTGCTGTCACTGCGTCAAGCCCCCTTGTTGAGGACCTTCCTCTCTGTCACTGTCCCTCTGCTTTACCAAACGTGAGGTCCTTCTCCAGGGACTATTCTCTCCTGGCAACATGCCCAAAGTACACGAGATCATGTCTTGCCATCCTTGCCTCTAAGGAACATTCTGGTTGTCCTTCTTCCAAGACAGATGTGTTTGCTGCTTTGGCGGCTCGTGGTTCTTTCTGTGTAAGTACCGCGCGCTAACCGATGGCGCCACTTGGAGCTCCTGGTGGTTCTTTCAATATTCTTCCCCAGCACCATAATACAAATACACCAAGTCTTCACTGGTCTTTCTTATTCGATGTCCAATTCCATATGCATGTGTGGCGACAGGAAATACCTGCCACGGATTAAGAGAATTCTACAGCCAAGCACAACGGTCACCAGAAGTGAAGGGGGATGATCTGATAAGAAGCAAGGACGTGCAGAGTCCATGAAAAAAAGTTACAAAATAACTTCAGAACCACAGAACTCTGGGCCCTTTGATAGCTCTAAGACCCTGGCAACCCCACGGGATTAGAGCCAAGTCTAAAACCTTGGTTCATGATGAATGATCTCAAGACATCCACGAGTTAAATAGGTTCTCATTTTCCCATATAACTAAATAAATAATCCTCTAACTGAAGGTCATCAAGTGACCCTATAGAAACCTCTAAGTGGATGGAAAGCCTCTTCTTTTTCCCTCAGAGCGGCTGGTGGGCTCAAACTACTGACTGGGGTTGGCAGCCCAGTGCATAAAGCAACGCACCAACAGGCTCCTTGAAGAAGGACTACACAGCATGTTGATGTTATAATGAGCGAAGTCGTCCATGGAAGGCTGTCTCGAGGCTAACACTGGTGAGTCTTTGCCTTCTCTGACTCTCCTTTTTTCAGCAATACTTATTTCCCGGGTTTCCGGATAATCTGTGTATAGGGAGCACAGATGGGGAGGAGGGAGGAGGCGGGGAGGAACAGCTGTTTTGAGTTAAACAAGCGGCATGTTAATGACAGCACGGAGTCAGAGAGATGCTCAGGTTTAGCCTGCTGGTCAAAGGAGTAATGCACCGAATGGTTGAATAAAAACAATTGTCTTTGGCCGGTGATAATGGATGTGCAGAGAGAGATTCCAACGACAGCAGTGACGAATGAGGTATGTGCGGCCTAAATCCCTCCTCCCCCCAGTCCTCAGCCCAGACCTCTAATTGGAAGGCCTCAGAGTGCAGAGAAGGTGCTGAAAATGACTCACCAAACATTGGAGCTTTCCAGACAGCACTTTCTGAGAAAGTTGATAACCTGAGCCACAGGCAAGCCACCGCAGGGACGAGAGGGGAGAAGAAGATTTGATAAATGCAAACTGTCAGCATTACTGGGAGTTACAGGCACCGAGACACCGAGTCAGAAAAAGAACAGAAAGACCTTTTATCTTCTCCATGGCTGCCTAACAGCGTCAGCAGTTGGTGGTGACGCTACCAGTTACCTATCTCGACCTATCTTAGCTGGTCTCTGAATCCCGCAAGCCTTTCCTTCGATAATGTCAGTCTCTTGCCAAGGAGGCCCTGGACTTACGGATGCTGATTAAGGAAGAGCAAGAATGGGGGGAAGTGCTGGATGCCCAACACTGGGCCATCTCTGGGGGGAACAGCGGCCTTTCAGAGGCAGGCTTTGAGATCTGCTCCAGAAAGGTCGTGGTCTCCAAACCTCAGGGTGTTCCACTGTACTCTGCATACACGGAGGGAAATCGACCGGACAGGACTCACAACATTCCCAGAAGCAACCATTCCAGAGAAAGGACAAAAGTTGGTACCAGGTGTCCAGATCTTTTGGGTTCCCATCCCTGCATCTGTATTCCTTGGACATGGAAAACTCTCCCCCTCCCTCCCTCCCTCCACTCAAGTGGGAAGCCAGTTTCAAATGAAACGCATAGGAGATTATTCAGGCTCAACAGTTATTCACTCTGGCACATTAGCCCTCACTTTAATTTCAGCCCCAACTCCTTGACAAGAAGTAACCATGGTTAAAACTTCTCAAACACATACATCAACCTCCCTTTCAAAAAAAACTTCATAATTCTGCCATGTCATCTAATTTAGGTGATACACTCTCTGCTGGCCAATTGATTCTGACTCAGAATAACCATATTAAAAAACATTTTTTAAATGCAATGCCATCAGGGGCGGAGCCCCGGTGGTGTAAGTGGTTGAGTGCGGGACTACGACCCACGGGCTTGGCGGTTCAAATCCTGTGGCGGCTCTCAGGAGCAGCGCTGGGTAGCGCCCACGACCACCAGAGGCAGGGATGCCCCCCCTCCGCAAAAAAAAGAAAATGCCATCAAGTTGATGCCAACTCATAGTGACCGTGTGGGACAGAGACGGACCGTCCTTCTGAGTTTCTACTCCCTGTGAATAGGAGTAGAATGCCCCATCTTTTTCCTGAGGAGTGGCTGGGGATTTCACACTGCTGACCCTGTGTTTCACAACCCAAAACACAACCACTGGGCCACCAGAGCTCCAGCGACCACAGAGGGCAGAGTCGAACTTCCCATAGGGTGCCTCAGACAGTCATCACTGCAGTCATCACTGCCACATCTCTCTCCCATAGAACAGCCGGCTGATTCAAACTATCTGCCTCTTGGATAGGAGTCAAGTGCTTAACCTCTGTGCCACTAGGGCTCCTAATGTATCTTTTAGGTTTTAGGAAATACACACACAATTGTGTGTATTAGTTTTCAGGGGCGTCCATAACAAAAACGATCAGATAAGACCCATTTCCTTACTGATGGAAGAGACGCTGAAATAGTAAACGTGGGGAAAGGCAGGATGTTCCACTATCCCTGAATAGACTCTTAGGTTTGAGTCTGGAGACAAGGACACAGCATGAAGTCTGGGGTGAGGGGATACACATATGTGGAAAGAGGAAGAACTACAGGGAACCAGTCAATAGCCAACTAGAACACCTGTCAGACAGGCAGCTAATGGTAGCAGACAGAAAGGTCCAGCTCCACGTTCTACTAAACCCTATAAATTAGCTAGGAAGCCGTGGGGACATAGGATGGTGACCCATAAGGTTTGAAACAGTCACTCTGAGGGAGAAAGACAGGGTTTTCTAGTCTACTAAGAAGTTACAGTCTTGGAAACTCACAAGGACAATTCCACCCTGTCCTAGAGGGTCACTATGAGTCAGAATAGATTCGACGGGAGTGCATTTGGAGTTTTATGTGAAGGGTCCTTTGAAGTCCTTTTCTAAAATGTCCCCTTCACCACACTCACTCTTTCCATTCAAACCTTTTCTCTGACTCTAGTCTGAAGGTTGTCCCTCACTTGAAATCTTTCTTGAGCGAAACACGAACCGAGTGAAGAATGAAGAGACTCAAAAGTTTGAGCGACGTGCTGGTCGTACTTACTTTGTCTCTGTTCGAGTCGCTTCTCTCGCATAAAGGCAGCAGTCATACAGGGCACGGACCCACCCTATTCTAATGTGACCTGGTGTTAACATAACTCATAATATCTTTAAAGGTGCTACTTCCAAATAGGCTTGCATTCACAAGAACAAAGGTTGGATGTCAACATATCTTTCCGAAGAGCATAATTCTTTTTTTTTAAATCATTTTATTGGGGGCTCATACCACTATCACAATCTGTTCATACATCCATTGTATGCAAAGCACATTTGTACATTTGTTGCCATCATCATTCTCAAAACATTTTCTTTCTACTTAAGCCTTTGATACCAGCTCCTCCTTTTCCCACTCCCTTCCCACTGGCCCTCATAGGCCCTTGATAATTTATAAATCATTATTATTTTGTCATATTGTGCACTGTCCAATGTCTCACTTCACCCACTTCCCTGTTGTCCATACCCCAGGGAGGAAGTTATAAGGAGATTCTTTTAATCGGTTCCCCCTTTCTACTCCACTTTCCTTCCACCCTACCTCTCACCACTGGCCCTAAAGTGATCATCTCTCCTGGATTCCCCTGTTTTCGGTTCCTTTCTGTAGCAGTGTACATCCTCCAGTCCAACCAGATTTGCAAGTTAGAATTCATGATATTGGGAGGGAGGAAGCATTTCAGAATTAGAGGAAAGTTGCATATTTCAATGTTGCTACTCTGTACCCTGACTGACTTGTCTTCTCCCCACAACCCTTCTGTAAGGGGATGTCACTTGACCTGCAGATGGACTTTGGGTCCCCAACCTGCACTCCCCCTAATTTACAGTAATATAATTTTTAGTTCTTTGATGCCGGATACCTGATCCCTTCGACATCTCATGGTCTCACAGGCTGGTGTGCTTCATCCATGTCGATTTTGTTGCTTCTGAGCAAGATTGTCGCTTGTTTACCTTCAAGTCTTTAAGACCCCAGATGCTATATCTTTGCTAGCAAGACACCATCAGCTTTCTTCACCACTTTTGCTTGTGCACACATTTGTCTTCAGTGATTGTGTCAGGAAGATGAGCTTCAAGGAATGCCAATTTAATAGAACAAAATGTTCTTGCATTGAGGAAGTACTTGAGTGGAGGTCCAATGTCCATCTGGTGCCTTAATGCTAACCCTATAAGTATATGTACATAGACCTATTTCCCCATCATCATATATAAATATATTCATCTATGTTTATGCCTGTAATCTATAGATTCCCATTGCCTCCCAGTTCTTTCTCTTTTTCCTTTTACTTTACTTTTGTCCCACTATCAAGCACAGACTTCATTTGGGTTTCAGTAATTTCTCTTTGTTAAATTATCTTTTATCAATCTCATCAGACCTGTTGCACCCACCTTGCCACTGATTTTGGATTATTTGTTGTTTCCTTATCCCTGGAAAGGACAACAACACCTCCTTGCCCCCCACCACCTCGTCTCCATTGCCCACCCCTCTGAACCATCAGTCCCATTGTTTTCTCCTCCAGACTGTTCACCCAAGCCACCTTATCTAGTTAGACTTGCAGAGGTAATAATATGTACAGAAAAATAAGACATTGCAAGATGAAGTGACAAAATAAAAAAATGATGACAGCAACAAAAAAAATGTCCAGAAAAATATATATAAGTAAAAAAAAATAATATTAAAGAAAAATCTGTAACTAGTTCAAGGTCTGTTCGTTGACCACCAGGAGGGTTGCCTGGTTGAATCTGATGGGGTGCCACATCGTGGTCCCAAAATCTATCTTTGGCACTCCCTCGGGAACTCCATGCTCTGTCCCTCCTGCTGCTTTGCTGCCCCTGCTTGCCTCAGTGTGGTGGAGTTGGACTGGGTGCACTCCTGACCCTGCTTCTCCAGTGTTGTCCACTTAGGGCCTTGGGACAGTGAGGGACACAATTCTATAAACAATATTATGTTTGACAGTATGTTTTCTTAAATGTTGGCAAGTCGTTGGCATCAACTACCACCTGTATATAAATGAGTCCTCGATCCACCTCCTTCCTCAGCCCTGGATTTCTATTTCCAGTTGCTTACTGGACCTCCCCAAATTGATAGCCCATAACATCTGAACTTCTCCAAGTCTTTTATAAACAATGCTGTGCTGCTATATATATCTCTTGGACTTGAATCAAGTTGCTTCCTTCCAGATGTAGGCTTGTTGAATGTCACTGTTTCTGCTTCGAAAGCTATTGAGACAAAGCAAGACCAATAGACTGTATAATGGCAAATACAGCTGTCCCACCACACCATAGGGACTCAGCTCGGCCATGGCTGGCTTTCCAGGGCATTTTAGACTGCAGACTCGAATTCAGCACCCCTGGGGTGGCCGTGCAAACTCTCAGCAGGGGACTGGACCAGAAGGAGGGGCTGCCATGTCCTGGTCTCAAAGGACTGAGACCTCAGATGCCATTTCCGAGCTAGTCATGGATGGATGCCTGTGCCACGGTCTTACAGAACAGCATTTCTCTCCTGAATTCAAGTAGGTGAAGCAAAGAGGTTGGGTGGAGTTGAATAGTCAAGGTTAAAAAAAAAAGGGCAGCAGGTGCACTGGCCAACATGGGAACTAACAACAGTTAGTGTTAGTATTACAGTCAAGTGGCTAGGCAACCCCGGGTTTTATTGACAGAAATGGGATCTGAGAGAAGTTTGGCATTTGGTATCTAGCTTCCAGTTTGAGACACTTTCCTTTGGAGGTTGAAACCGGCTCATTCTCATTCCATTCCAGAAATGTTCTTGATCACATGATCGTTCCTGATAATGCGGAGAAGTGGAACTCAAAAGAATGTTGGAGATCTTCTTGTTCAGCCCTTTGCTAGCGTGATGAGGTCAGATCGATCGGAAGCAATGCTATGTCCTCTCCACTGTCACAGACTCTCAGTGGCAGAGCCATCCTCAGAACCAAGTTCACTGACAGTACTCCTATCTCCCTTCACAACAACCCTACTGTGGAGGTTAGCATCACTTGCAGGGATATTTGCACCTTAAAAGGGTTCAAATAAACAAGCTAGCCCAACTCTACAGGCCGAACACCAAGAATCATCCGCAGTGTGGGCAGATGTTACCAAGAAAGCTACGTATGCGGCTCTGGCTCTAAATTCTAGACTACATCTTTCTCATCCTCATAGACATCTAGTATTTATACAAGACTTTGTGGTCTTTTAAACTTCTTTCAATACTCATGCCTTTGTAACTGGGAGGGTCATCCCTCAAGACAGTGTATGGTATTATTACATGATCTACCTCTCATAATGGAATTCTTCAGAGACTTAGGGCCTTTTTGCTGATGCATGTTGTGATCCACATTATTTCCTCAAGGAACATTTAAGCGAATAAAAAAGTTTGAGTTTCCTTTTCCATTTGTTCTTGGCAGTTTGTTGCCGATTTTATGGTTGCTCAGCTACAAATCTGAGCAGGAGGAGGCCCTAGAGATGTGGGGTAAAGCTGTGAACATAGGCTTGGACCCAGGAAGTGCATTTACTCGCCTTGGTGATTGATGCCAAGCCCCACAAGGTACTATTTCTTTTGAGTGGCCAAACTGGTTTGCAAGAAAGCCAGCATCCCAGGAACATAGCTTCTTTAACTTGATCTTCCTCTCTGTTCTTTTCAACAAGGTTTCTTTTCCTGAGACTGGAAATAACTTTGACATCTCATTAGCTTCCACTCCCAATTTTCCTATTTCCCTACCTTTTTCTTTACACAGACAAATACATGTGAAAATAGGAGTCAGTCGCCAAGTGTTGCTGCTAATCATAGACTCGGAATTTCAACAGATATTTAAGCAAGCACACAAAAACAGCCTGTCACTTCAAGACAACAACTGATTTATTATCGATGATAAAATGAAGCCTTCAGATGAAAAGTTAAAAACTATATATCTTATCTCCTATGAACTTGACAGCAGAGGTTTTTTTCCTGATGAAATCAATGTAAATGGCTCAAACTGTGATTTTTTAAAATATTATTTGATATGTCAATCATTGGAAGAGCACATAACTCCTAACTAAACTAACTCACTGTCTTCTGGTTGATTCCAACTCATAGTAATCTGTTAGCCATTATACTCCAAAAGCAAATGTATGATATCAAACAAACACAAAAAATGGACACCGTGAAAAGCTCCCTTCTCACATAACAATACATCAAAAAGTAGGAGAGGGAGGACCTACTGAGAGTCGCGAGTGCTCAAGGCCATTTTGACCAGGTCTACAAACTGGTAGTTGAGGTGATCTAATCCTGACTGTGGGCTGACACGGCTGATGGAGGTCGAGACATTCATCCAGGTTTATAGCTCCCTTGCCTGTGTGATATAAGTTGCTCCTTTTAGGTTGAAGGAGCAACATAGGGGACATGCCCACTCTCAGAAATTCATTAAGGCTAGAGATGTAATCATTGTCTTAAGAGTTAGAAAAAATCAGGATACTCTTGGAAGGAAGAATGGGGAGGGGGGAGAGAAATGTTAAAAGAGTTAAAGAGACTGCTGTCATAACCATTCCTAGGGTCAAAGCAGGCACACTGTAACCATTTCTTTCAGTTTGATCTGGCCCTCTAGCTAAGTTCTCACCAATAGAGTGGAAATAGATAGGAGGTGTCAGTTGCAGGCTGTGGAGGCTCACAGAAGATGGGTCCTCCATCTCTCCGGGCCCCTCACCCCAAGCCACACACACTAATGGGACACAGGAAATGAGTACGCTATAGAGGATGGTGGAACCACAAGATGGAAGGAGCTTGGGTCTTTGAGTCATCGGATGGAGGAATGCCATCTACACACCTAATAGCCATCCTGATTTTTACTTCACAAGAAATAACTGTCAATTATCTTCAAGAGTTTATATCTTATATTTGGGTTTATATTTTACAGCTATCTATCCTATGCTAACAAATAAAACAGGCAATTGTTTGTAAACCACAATGTGACAACTTAGTAGCAGGGTCAATAGACGTTAAAACCAATCATATCTGTCTTTAAGATGTCTGTCTTTCTGAGAAGACATATTTAGGTTTAAGGAAAAATGACACCTAAAACTTAACTATTGAATGGACTGCGATTGCATAACTCATCTTGGGGGGTGGTTTAACCATGAAGAGGGACTGTTCTAAAAAAACTAATGTGGGGGGCATTGTACAGTTTTCCTTGATATGAGTGAATGATTGAACTATTGAATTATATGATACGTAAATTACTTGCCAAAAAACTGTTATAAATAAATAAAAAATAAAATTCAACTATTAAATGTCATGTTTTCCCTAAATGCCATTGAATCTACAAACTTTTGCTTTTAGTTCAGCCAGGTTGACAGGGGCAAGATTTAGCTTCTCACCCAAAACAAACTAAAATTTGGTCAAAATTTATGGGAAAAAGAAAATAGTTCTCAGATACTATACACTGGCAGCACACAGCAGTAATTCCTGGGATTGGGGGCAGGGGGCGATGGGGGTTTGTTATGGCTAGTATGAAATGTGCCCTGTGCTGACCCAGCTTATTGCCTGGAAAAGTCTTCAGGCTGCAGAGAAGGGAGTGGGAACTCAGGTGGTTCCTGGGAGTCCCTAAGACTTTCTGAGACAGTCTGAAAATCTAGGGAGATAAAAGTGACTGGAATTCACAGCAGAGAGAGGAGAGAGAACTTTCCAGAGGGTTCCTCTGAAGCTTCCTCTCATCACTGATTAGCAAATGCATCTGAGAAATCTACCCAAGGGTGGAGAAAGAATCACTCTAATGGAGTAGAGAGTTCACATAATGTTGGAAATAGATTATGTTTACAAAAACAAAAGCAGAAATTCATATCATTGAAATTCATGGGGCCTTGGGTCCCAAACCAAACTTACTGTCATCGAGTCAATTCGGACTCCCAGGGACCTACGACATAGAGTAGAACTGCCCCTGTGAGTTTTTGAGACTGTAACTCTCTAAGGAAGAAGAAAGCCAAGCCTTGTTCCCATGGACAAGCTGGTGAGTTGGAACTACTGACCTTGTTGTAAGAAGGCACTATGACACTCTTAGGCCGCCACGGGTTCTGGAGCATCAGGCAGAATGCTGAAAAATTATTGACACAGTAGACTTAAAGGATTCATTCGGGAGGTACAGTTTGTGAAAAATGAGAATTCTGTGCTAAGAAAGTCTGAGACTTGGTGACACAGTGGTCACAAGTTAAGCTGCCAGCCGCAAAGTCAGCAGTTTGAAACCACTAGCCACTCCATAGGAAAAAGACAAGACTTTCAACTCCTGTAGCAGAGCTACAGTCTCAGAAACCCACAGAGGAAGTTCTACCCTATCCTATAGGGTCACTGTGAATCAGCATCAACTCAATGGCAGCAAGTTTGGTTTGATAATAAAAACAAAGAAACAGATGAGAGAAAATAATCAAAGAAGTAATCCAATAAAACTCCTCAGAATTTCTACCCAGACTTAGAATCTGCTAAGTGCCCACCCTAGTGAATGAAAATAAGCCAGCATACGTTGATCCCAAGGAGCCACATATAACACGCCCCCCCCCCCTTCCACCCAGGGAGATGAATAACAGAAGCATGAATGAAAGGAGAACGTGGATGGGACAAGAAATGAAAATAGCTTAAAATTTATCAAGGACTCCTGAGGGTGGGAGAGTGAGGGAGGGAGAGAAAAAAATGAGGAGCTGATATCAGGGGCTTAAGTAGAAAGAAAATGTTTTGAAAAGGATGATGGCAGCATATGTACAAATGTGCTTGACACAATGGGTGTGTGGATTGTTAGAAGAGCTGTAAAAAGCCCCAATAAGATGATTAAATAATAGAAAAAGAAAATACTCACCCAAAGTCACAGAATAGTTAGATTTTAGTCCAAGGACAAAGATTTATGAATGAGAGAGGAAAAGAAGAGATGATATAGTTATGATCATGAATCAGAATGATTACAGACTTCTCAGCAGCCAGGGATGCAAGCCAAGGTGATGAAGAAGTGTTTTCTAAATGATTTCTCCCTCACAACTTCTCTCTCATTCACCCTTTCTCAGGAAGCTTCTAGAAGATGTGCTAAAGCAGAGAAGCTGAGCAATGTGAGAATGAAGATTTTAAAAGCGGGACTTGGAAACATGGATCCAACCGACAGAGAGGCAATGGAGGGACCAGGATGAAGGAAGAACCTTTCTCCTAGAGAGATGCTGGGGAATTTGAACTGCCCACCTGACAGCTAATAAGCCAACACCCGACCCACAGCTCCATCCCGAGACTAGATGGGAATAAATCCAAAGATGCTGCTATAAGGAGTGTTAGTACTGTTATGTTAGAATAGATATGACGCACTGAAAAAGCAGAAGCTGTTTATACTACAACATAAAAACCAACAGCACAACTACTGACCGAACCTTCGCATTAAGGGTCCTTCTGCTTGGGATGCTCGTGCTCTCCCTCCCACCCCAGCAAGGTCTCCCTAGAGAAGCTCCTCTCATGCCTCACTCAGGTCAGCTCTGGGGTCACCTCAGTGTGGGACTTGTAGAGGTCGAACCAGTTTGACAAACCAATACCTGTTTTTTTGGAATTTGGTGAACCAGTTGTTAAAAAGGCACTTGGAAGCAGAGTTCTCTGGTGGCGGGGGCGGGACAGGGGGGGGCGGAGTGGTGGCTGGGCAGCCGCTCCATGGGAAAACCTCACATTTATATTCCTTACTCTTTGTTAGTGCCCCTCTGTGCAACAGCATGTTCTGAGCGCCGTTCATTTTTAATAATGTCCTCTAGTCGTGTCCATGGGTATAAAAAATTGGAATTATGCTTGCCATATTTACCGATTCAGTTCATCAAGCATGTTTTACTTTGGATGAGATACTGCACATTTGTTCCCCGAGTTTGCTACTTCAGTAAACACAGAGATCACTTAAAGAAACAAAGTGCCAAACAAGCAGAGGGTGACCCAGGTCCATTCGTTTCAGTTTTGTGTTCCCTGCCCCCAAACTCCCACCAGATATTATGCATGAATGATGCCATTCCTGACAGTGCTCGAAGAGCTAGAAATATTTCCAAACAAATTGCTGTCAGAGTTTTTCAAAGATGATCATAAAACGTCCAGAGATGAGCAGTCGCCTACCATTTTCAAATATACCAAGCACAGTGATGATTGTCTTAGTGGCCTATCTCTACAGGCATGGGATGCCCCTCGTACAGCGAAAAGAGGGTTACAGATAAAGCACAGAGCCAATGAAGCTCGGGTCAATCCAGGAACAATATAGAAATATTTAGATGACGGGTTTATGGCTCGTCATATACTAGTTAATATTTTCCCATGAATATCTGGACTCTCAAAATCTAGTTGGTGTACCTCTTTTCATTGTTCTTATTTAGGTATTAGCTATATGAACTAATAAGTTACCTTTGGGGGATACTATTTTTAATACAACAATCATTTGGGCAGTGAACGGATTGCTACGTTATTAGAAACCCACCACTGGGTAGCCCTCTATGTGCAAGCCTTTGCTGAGCCAGCTGTAGGAGTGAGTTGTCCTTCTCTGTGTTCCTTTGGTGGCCGTGCCCCTCCCCACAGTGGTGTCTGACTAATAGGGGCCTGTCCAAGAGCCTGCCCCGACAAGGGCACCACCACAGGTGACTCCCTGTCGTGCTAGGTGTCTGCGGGCCCTGGCCACAGCAGACTGGACCCCATAGCGACCTGATGGCGTCTAACCTAGAAGATCTATCTCGAATGTCAAGCTCAGCGCCACTTACAGGGTCTCTGAGACAGCAACTTTTTTTTGGGGGGGGGGCATCACTGCTCTCCGGCGGTGGGAGTAGGAGGCCCAGCCCCACTGCTGGAATTGAACCTCCGTCCCAGTGCGCCGCAGTCCCGCGCACAACCACTACGCCAGCCACCGGGGCTCAGCCCAACAGCAACTCTTTATGGGAGCAGATAGCCTGGTCTTTCTCTTGCAGAGCAGCGGGTGGTTGCAAACGGCCTACCTTGAGGCTAACCGCCCAACAGGGGGCCTCTCAGTGGGCTTGAACCAACAAAGATTGGGTGGCTACATCAGACTCATAGTGCCCTCTCCTTTGGAGCATTGTGTTGGACACTTGATATCAAGCGACAAACCGGAAAACCAGAGAGAAGACAAGATGCCAGGGACGTCGGAGGAAGCCGTGAGAAAGCAGGCAGCATTGGGGAGTAAGAGCGAGCCACGTGCGGAGACAAAATGATCGCAGCGGCGTCGGATCACGGCACAGAAGAGGGAGAAGCTGAGTCATGTCAGCGCGAGTGGCGACCCGATAAGAGGTTATTAAAGCTGTCTCCGTCCCCCGCCCCTTCCCAGTGTTCACTTTGCATTCCAACGTGGGAGGCGTCTGCCAAGAAAACTCTTCCTGCTCCCATGTGATTTACATGAGTAACACTCAGTTCCTTACAACCAAAGAGTCTAGCAGACACCACCCCTCCCACCATTTACGACACTGTGTTGAAATTCTCTGCTCGCGCATCTCACCCCTGGACCAGCAGCTTCTGGAGGTCCCTGCGGTGTCTGACAATTTGGACCTGCCTGCTACCAGGCACGGGGCTTGGATTAGGGCTGTTCGCTGACATCGAGTTGGGTCTAACTCAAGACAACCCAACGTACAACAGGATGATACTTTGCCCGGTCCTGTGCCCTCCTCACAGCCCTTGTCATACTCAAGTGAATCACTGTGACCACGGAGGGAGGGAGTCTTCCAGCATGTCAGCAGACAATAGACTTAGAGGCATCAGGCTTTCATCAGTTGATTTTAGGAAGTAGATCACCAGCTCTTTCTTCTTAGTCTGTCTCGGTCTAGAAGCTCTTCTTAACCCTGCCCACCTTGGGCGACCCCATTGGTACTTGAAAGACCAAAGGCATTGCTTCCAGGAGCAGAGTAATGTGCAAGCCATGGTGTGACACAGTGACAGGTGTGTGGTGGTTCCAGGTTACAGTTGGGAAATAATGCTTGCTTTAGAAGATTAAAAGATGCATGATTAATTGATACTCCTTAAAAAAAATTATTTTGTCCTGAACTGAGTGAAGGCTTCCAGAACCCATCCTCAGCGTTCTAGTCCACAGCCCCTTGCATGTCCTGGTTCACCTCATTCTTTGTCATCCCCTCTGGAAGGCATCACATCTCCCACCTCCTCCCTCTGTGTCCTGTTGACCTTGCTCCTCCTTTCCTAACCCTTCTGAACCCTGATCGTCCTTGGGTAAATACTGCCCCTTTGGATTATTTTAAGATACCTCTTAGTGTTATTGTTCTCCTTAGAAACCTGCCTGTTGTTTGGCTGAAAATTGAACATGAAACATGAATGTCTTAGAAGTATATTCATGATCGTGTTGCAGGTCTCCAGAAGACACCCCCCACCCCAAAATGCAGGGACGAGCTTCTTTTTGTTTTATGTTTGTTTTTATGATCATTTTATGGGGGAGGGGCTCGTACAGCTCTTAGCACAATCCACACATCCTTGCATTGTACCAAGCACATTTGTACATTTGCCGCCATCATTAGTCTCAAAACATTTTCTTTCTACTTGAGTTCTCGGTATCAGCTCCTCATTTTTCCCTCCTTCCCTCATGGGCCCTTGATATTTATATTTTTTTCCATCTTTTACACTGGCCCATGTCTCTCTTCACTCACTTTTCTGTTGTCCATCCCCCAGGGAGGGAGTTATATGTAGATCATTGTAATAAGGTCCACCTTCCCGCCCCACCCTACCCCCACTTCCCCTTCCCCTCCTGGTATCGCTACTTTTATTATTGGTCCTGAGGGGTCTGTCTGTCCTAGATTTCCTACGTTTCCAGCTCTTATCTGTACCACTGTACATGCTCTGGTCCAGCCGACTTTGCAAGCTAGAATTGGGGTCATGATAGTGGGGGGAGGGGAGTATTAAAGAACTAGAGAAAAGTTGTGAGATTCGTGGGTGTTAGAGCAGGGACTAGCTTCTGTTCACTCTGAAGAGCCTTGTGGGGTAGAGGACCACACACGAGTGGGTGCTGACCCCCCTCGGAAGGTCTGCTCCCCATGCGGAAGGATTACGGAGCAAGATGGAGATCTCTCGCTCGGTTGTGTACCTCCGCACATAATGAAAGGTTCAAGAAGTGCTGTGTGGGTTTTTATAGAAATCAAAAGTACACGCAATTCTTCTCAGGGTTGGCTGATTACTCTTAGTGCATTGTGTTTTCATTTTGATCTCTGGAAAATATCAAGAACAAGGAAAGCACTTCCCACCCTCCCCCCACCCCCACCCCGCCAACCCATAGGAAAAACAGGGTTGAAATAATACAAGCGTCTTGGATCGACCCGCTTTTGAAAATAAGAAATTGGCTTCACCCTCCCAACAGGCCCGAAGTCTGCACAGTTTGTCCGCCAAGAGAGTGGGATTTGGCAGCACTCCTGGTAAACTTCAACTGCAGGAGGCCTCTGATGACATTGAAATTGTTTCCTCTGGTCAGATTTTGTTGGTGGTACACCATTCCCTCCTCCCCGGCTCCTTCCTCCTCCCCTCTTTCTCTCCCCCCCTCTCCCGCTTCAGGATGTGAATTCATCACGCTTGCTGTGGGGTGAGAATGGGGCAGTGTGGTGACGGCATGCCATGCAGGGAGGTGTGTGTGGGCACGCATGTGTGTGTATGCCCTAACTCCTTAATAAGGACTTTGATACTACACAGAAGGATCCTGGAAGATTACACTGGTGCTTAGTCATCTTCAATATTTTTTTATTCGAATTTCATCAACTGAAACAAGACAAAGCAATGGAAAATGATAAACTGCAAAAGGCAACGTTCAGCACATCTCTCACAATGTCACCTCTGGTAGCTGCCTGCCCTTGACCATGTCTACACAGTCTGCAACCTTGGAAGGTCAGAGGTATCTAAAGAAAGAAAGATTCCAAGAAGCTTTTGTGGGGTTTGGGGATCGGTTTTTGTTGGTGGGGGGGGGGGGTTGTTTTTTGCTTGGGGTCGTTTGTTTGTTTTTTTTGGGGGGGCATCACTGCTCTCCGGTGGTGGGAGTAGGAGGCCCAGCCCCACTGCTGGAATTGAACCTCCGTCCCAGTGGGCCACAGTCCCTCGCACAACTACTATGCCACCGGGGCTCAGCCCTGGGGTCGTTTGTTTTTTAAGTAGATCTCCAGCCCTGGGTAGACTTGAACCCCCAATTCTTTCAGTTAGGAGATGAACACAGTTTGCATCAGCCAGGGACTCCACCGGATAAAGAAAGGAACTTTCTTTATGACATGTGGCTAGTGAAGTCCTTGTGGCAGAGGTGTGTGTGTGTGTGTGTGTGTGTGTGTGTGTGTGTGTGTAGGGGGACCTGGGGGGTAAGGTTGGTGTTTAGCATGTTTTCTGGCCATGAGCGCCAAGACTTCAACTTGGACATTAGAAACTATGCCAGCCTAACTAAATCATTCTCATATTCTTAGCAGGGGCTTCCCAAAATGGGTAACAAAGATTCCCCAGGGTACAAGCAGGATGCCAGGCAGGATTAAGGTCAGGGGATAGAGCTTGCACATGTTTACCTCATCACTGTGGTTAATGGGAGACTCTGTTTTTAGGTTTAAGAGAAGACATATATGTTATGGAACCCCTATTGCTCTAGTGCATCCCAACACATGGCATTTTGAACCAACCCCTAATCACAACCCAACTGCCACCCAGAGGGGAGCAGAAGCACTGGGTCACATTTTTTCTCCCTCGGGGCTGCCAGTGGACTGGCAGCAGTCCAGCATGTAACCACTGCACCACCAGAGATCTTGTATTAGAACATATGATGCAGAGTTTACACACATCCTGTAAGGATAAAATACGAGATCTAGATGCTGCTAGGGGCTCTCTCGCTTGCGCTCCCCCCCCTCGGCTGTGAGAAAACTCCGTCGGAGAGACCGGCAGTCATGTTCGAAAGAGCACATTTTCCCTTTCCTCTTTCAGAAGGTGAAAGCAAGAGTAGAGATCATGGGAGGCCCCACTCCCCTTGAACGGATGAGGAAACAGAGGCCCCAAGAAGTGGGTGGCCTTGCCCACATGCCCCCAGCAGCATGCCCCTGTGTGCCCAACTTACCAGGCAACACCCACGTTCAGAGCATCTCTGTTATGGACAGAAAAGCAGTCACAGGGGAGAGCGGCCACCTACGTGTCTGTCATGCTGCAGCACAGCTCTGCAGGGGAGATACGCTTTTTGGGGGTCTTCCTCTGATCTGGTGTGTTATCCTCACAGTGCCACTGACTGGGAAGGGAGGGAAAGAGAGGAATGAATCCCTGTCTTAATCCTTAACCCAATGCAACACATTCACCCAGTCTCTCCTCCCCCACCTCCCCCCCAGGCCTTCCTGCTCAGCCTGTCCCTTGATGCCCTTCCTCCCTCTGCCCTGTGCTGTGAGTGCCCAGCAGCCTCCTGGGGGCACAAGGGATGCCTTGCAGACAGGCTGCTCTTCTTTGGACCGCATGCAGCCCAGCTGCAGAATGGCTGTGCCCAGGTCCGCCAGGGAATCCTTGGCTCGCGCTTCCAGCCGACCTTCAAGGCTGGGGTCTGCTGCTGAGAAACCTGCCCGTTCGTTCTTCGTGGGCCCAGCCACCCTCGCTCCTGATTCAGCCTCACCCTGATTCTCCTTGGCGACGGCTCCCTCCGTGCTTTCTGAGCACCCCTTCCCTCCATCTGCTTTCCTGATCTGGCAGCTCCCCACGGCAGCCAGCCTTTGCTGCAGCAACACCACCCCTTCGCACAGGGCAACCCCCAGGGAAAGGGGGTATCACCCATGCACCCTATCTTCATCCTCCTCTCAATTTAACCTCACTGGCCTGCGCTGGCTCTGTTCCCATGACTTGGAGCAGGAGCTGGGGAAAAGGCCACAACTAAAGCTGTCTCTCCCGTGAGCTAGTAGGAGAGCTCAGAACACTCTTCTATTTTTATTTATTTTTTTTGGAGGGGGGAGGGGCATCACTGCACTCTGATGGTGGGAGTGGGAGACCCAGCTCCACTGCTGAAATTGAACCTCCGTCCCAGTGGGCCGCAGTCCCGCGCACAACCACTACGCCACCGGGGCTCAGCTCTCAGAGCACTCTTCTGAACGCTTTTCTGGTCTCTCCCCTTCTTCCCTGGGCCTCCCCAAGCCCACGGACTCCGCATGACTAGCAGTCCTTTCTCTGTATCCTGGCCTTTGACACAGCAGACCAAGGAGCAGAGTGGGCCGTTACAACTCCCAGCAGCTCCTCGGAGAAAGATGAGGGGGCGCTCCTGGCAGAGACCCACAGCCTCAGAAATGGAGCAAGCAGTGCTCCTGGCCTCTGGGATCCTTTGAGCTTCTCCTCTAAACATGAGGATGCAGCCCACCAAAGTCGCGGGAAACAAGCCTCTTTCCTGTGCGTGGTTGAGGTCTTGCCCATCTGCCCTCCTGGCTTGGTTTTCATCATGGGGAGCTGTCAGGGGGTGGGAGAGGGAACCAGGAGAATGAAAATGCATCGACTTAATATCTGTAAGCCTATTATCCACAGATCATAGATGTGTTTAGTTTAAAGTGACCAGACATCCTGCTTTTGGCGGGACAGTACTGATTTAAAAAATTTTTTCCCATGTCCCATGGCGTTTTAAAAAGTCCCGGTGTTTTGGAAAGAATTCATGACAAGCTAGGGAATGGCGGGGGAATGGGAAGGGAATACACCTCCTCTACCTCTGCGGCCCCCCGTGCCCCCCCTCCCCGTCAATGGTGTCCCGATTTACCACTGTTAAAATCTGATCACTTTAGTTTGGATCCACAGGGGCCGTCCAAGACCATTACAATTCACATTACGATTCATAACAGTAGCAAAATTACAGAGATGAAATAGCAACGAAATAATTTCATGATTGGGGTCACCACAACATGAGGAACTGGTCGCAGCATGAAAGGGTCAGAGCATGAGAAAGGTTGAGAACCACTGGTTTAAAAGGTGAAGGACCACAATTCAAATAGCCCACATATGTCATTAGTGCAGAAAAAAAGTCATTTCCATGCCAAAACACTTGCCAATGATCAAAATTATCAAATACTTTGGTGCCTAGTCTCTCCTGCAGGATCTCTCTCTGTGCAGGAGTGCATTTTAGGATTCGGACTTTGGAATAATGGGTTTGTTTGAGGACATTTTAGTTTGTGAATTATTGAGTAATTAACTGGCATCTTATTCGTGGTTGCCCTGAACGCACGTAAAAATGGAAGATTAATGCCTCCTCTCTGCTTACTGGAAAAATTGACCTGAAAGGAAGCACCAACTCCTGGTTGCAGAAGAGGGGCAATGCCAGGAGAGGTGCCCAACATTACCCATCACCTGGCTTTTCAAGAAATGAATTCTCTGAGGAGTTTCGTGGACTCGGGAACCTTCAAGCAGCATTCTGGGGGTGACAGGCCCTCTGATGATTGAGTGCCTGGGGCCTCCACCCTAAGCCTCTAGCTTTGAGAGCTGTAGGCAATGTTTCAGACCCAGAGCCTGGCCTTTCCAACAGGGGTCACCTTCCTGGGAGAGGAGGAGGAGGCTTCAAAAGGAGCTTCTCTTCCACAACCCCGTAAGCTGAAGACCAGAGCCCTGCTCTTTCCCATTTCCTTAAATTGTACAAGGGAAAAGATTGAGGACCCTAAGCAAACAACAAAAACGAACCCCCAGGAAACACTGAAGCTGGATGTATATCCTAGATGTTTAAGAGCTAAACTTGATTTCATTTTACTTAGAGAGGGGGAAGTATCATTTCTTGAACCCTAGAATTGTGAAGTAAATTACGCACTCATTATTTTGATATGAAAAGAACCCATTACTTTGATATGAAAGTCTCACAAAACTACTCAAGGAAAAATCATGAGTAATAAAATTATAGGTCAACCTAAAATTAAGGGGGCTAAAACACTACCATTGTGCTGAATACTTCTGGACAGGCTTGACTTCCATGTTTCATGACAATGTCATGGGGGCAAAGGCCACTTAAAAGCACCATGGGGATGACAGTTGACCTATTATGATCCTGCCCAGGTTCCTGATTTCAGAACGGGCCTGTTCTACTTTGCTGGGTGTCATTTTGTTTACCCCCTCGACTCTTTTCCCCTTCTTTTTTGTTTTCTATCCGTACCCATTTACCCCTACCACTGTATGAGCTAGACGTGTTTGAGGACCAAATATAAAGAAGAAATTAACTTGGAGTGTGATAAATGCTTCTGTGGCTTGTCAGAACATTGTGACAATTTGGAAAGGCAACCATGCACCCCCAGCCTTAGACCCCCATTGTTCGAAATGGAGAAAATCATGTTCCCCTGACAACAAAACCATACAACACTCGTGGCCGTTCTAAAGGCAGAGATTGTATTTGTGAATCACCACACAGAACTTGCCTATCTCGACCAATAATGACTTCTCCATGCTAGCAATAAGGAAGAATAACTTCTGACTCATTTTTTAAAATAACAAATATTGGCATCGTTTTAACATTCAGGACCCCGGGATGCAAGATTCCACAGGGGGGGAGCCAGGATGCTGCACAAGACTGGCTACAAACCCCTCATTGTGGGATTTAGGATCACTTAACATTGTCACAGGTGTCATTTGAAAGAAGTCACCTGTTAGCCCCTTCACCCCTGCCTCTTGCACACAACAGGTGGGAGGCTTTCTGAGACCTAACTCAATCCCTCACATCCCTCCTTCAGCTTTCCCCCAGACCAAAGAGCAGGAAACCAGGCATCTCAAGAGGGGAAAAGGGCGTTCTCCCACGATCACTTTCCTTTGATTACAGAAGATATGCACAGGTGGATTTCAGACTGGGTGTTCTCATCCAGACTGTGAGGTTTCCGAGGGACCTTTCAAGTCTTGTATCTGAAGCTCATCACTTAAAGAGTGTGAGTTCATGTTATTGTGCGCTTAAAAAAACCTCTTTTTTAAAAATCATTTTATTGGGGGCTCATACAACTCTTATCACGATCCATGCATCCATCCATTGTATGTCAAGCGCATTTGTGCATTTGTTGCTCTTGTCATTGTCAAAACATTTGCTTTCTACTTAGAGCTTGCTTGACATTTCTGATCTATGCTTACTTGTCCATGATTATTTAACTTGGAACTGGGAAATTGCAATCAAGTCTAGCTTAGATTCTGCTAAAAACTCCCCTAAGAGACTGTGGAGTTTTATGTACAAAACAAATAAAAAACTCTAACAGAAAAGCAAATAAGAGATTGTTTTGATTTGCATTTAACTTTATTATTACTATTTTCATTTTTAGTAGTAGAACAGACCTTATGTAATCCCTTCAGTGTATGCCTCTTGTTGCAATTCCTTTTCATGGCCAATTGAGAGAATAAGTGCATCTTTCAAAAACCCAACGTCCTCAGAAATGGCTTCATCATTAATAAGTCATGCTACTATGTTATCAAATATGAATGCTTTGTTTTTAGATGAGCAGAGATCCTGCTGAAATAATTTTGGCTTACTTGTATGGATTAACCCGAATAACCAATAAAACAACAATAACAAAAAAACAGAAACAAAAACCCCAAAACAGAAGAAAAAAAACAAAACAAGGCATAGCTGGCTAGAACTGGGATGGTTGTTCTCACTCAAAAGTTCAGCGATGGGCATGTACCATAGTAATTAAAAGCAAACACATGTGTGTATAGATTGCTTTATTGTTGCTAAGCAGAAAATCTCACGGGTGGAGGTGGGGGTGGGAGTGGTAAATGCAATGCCACAGCTGAATCGGATACTGGCCACGGCCACCAACTACCTTGAAACCTTTAACGTGTGCACACACCCCAGGTGGTACCTGCTCAGGTCACATAGCGAATTACACATGATGCTCCCAAAGGGACCAATGGCATAAAGCACGACTCTAGTAATGAAACGTGTGTGTGTGTGTGTGTAAAATTTATTTTTAATTTGAAAAGGGACACGAGGTAACTTAGTCCCAATTGTTGCTGTTAGACTGGAGGAACACCATGCTGTCTTCATTTTCTTTGTCTCCCTGGCTTGTGACCCTGAAGTGAATGGGACTTGGATTTTTCTCTGCCTGTGCTTGCACTGGGGCTGCCAGTGTCCCTTGCTCCTCACTGAGCCCAGACTGCCCCTCTCTCACCCCTACTGCAGACTCCTTTCCCAGTGGCTAGCCAGGCCAGCTGTCAAGGCGGCAGGACTAGCCCTCTTCTCCCCAGCCCAGACCTGTGGGAAAATCTTCATTGGCCAGTAATTGATTCCACCCTGCCAGCTCCATTACTCTAGCTCCAGTCACGCTGGCAGTGCACGGGGAGGGGAGCAAAGGCCAGCAGGCCCCCCTACAATTAACACTAATCTGAAAATTGGCCTCTGACAGCAAAGCCCAGCACCTGACAGCTAATTACTTATGTCAGGCTGATGTGCACTTCATAAGGAAAGGCTATTTATCCTGGGACTAGACCCGGCTTCCTTCACCCCCACCCTGCTTCCCTCCCGCCACCCACCCCACCCCCCTGCCCCCATTTGTCTTAGCTGAAAACACTGGGGAATTGTTCTTGGTTGCTTAGATCCCAGAAACCCTGAAAGTTCCCATACTTGGTTTAAGGGAAAGGCTCCCAACTGCCCTTTCTAAACCTTGATGCCCGTAAGCGATGCTGCTCACCTGAGCTGAGGTCAGAGAAAGACTTCGCGAGGGGGAGGGAGGGGTTCATTTCCTCGTCAAAAGGTAACCCAAAGGGAGAGAAACTCAGACGGCCAAAAATCTCAAAGCAGAACCAATGAGAGAGTCAAGAAGGGTGAAAGCAAGGTCATCTCGTTTTCCGTGAGCTCCTCCTCAGCGGGGAAGGACAGAAGGTCTGCTGTCTTGACCGACTTAAAATAGCTTTCTTCGCACTCACTGCCTGTACCTGTGGAGAAGTGTTTGTGTGACTCACCCACACAGCTCTGTTGTCTTTAGGCTGGCCTCGCCAAAAATGGGCAGCATTGGGATAGGAGGGTTTATATGACCCTTTCACCTTTGGCCTAACACTTACAAGCAACCAGTAGGATCTGAGCACTTCTGGACACTGTTCTGAGCCCTGGGCATAAGCGATGGATTCATTTCTGTTGTGGACAGGGGCAATTAATTCCAATGTAGGAGGAGGCTAAGTCAAAATGTATTGCTGCAAAATCATAGCAACTCCTTAGTCAACAAAACTATCAAGATGTGGAGCTAATGTTTCTGTGGTAATTACATAATCTGGTGTGGATTTGAGAGGATTACAAGTGAAGGGGGTGGAGTCTGGTCTGCCAATTAGGATATAACCAATGAGGCCTCTGTGTGGGCATGGCCTTTTCCTGAGAAGTCTGGGAACTCCTGTATTTTCCTCCTTGGAGGAGAAAGATTCTCTCTCTCTCTCTCTCTCTCTCTCTCTCTCTCTCTCTCTCTCTCCCTCCCTCCCTCCCTCCCCCCCCCCCCCTCCCCCCCCCCCCCCCCCCCCCCCCCCCCCCCCCCCCCGCCGCCCCCAACTCCCTGTGAGACTTCCCTGAGGAGAAATCCCATGGACCTACCCTGATGCAGCCCTGGAAGCTGGAGAAGCCATGTGGAGACCCCTGCCAGTCTGAAGAGAACTTTATAGATTGGCATCTGATACACAGGCTAATATCAGAGTTATGAGCTTGGACTGGACTGGGTTGGGATGTTTTCTTAATGTGCCCTTTAAATAAAACTCTCTTTTATATATATATGAGTTTGTACAGATTTGTTTCTCTACTTTAACAGGCGAACACCATTTCTCAATAGATCTTCCATAGAAGTCTGTACATTTCTGAAGATAGTGATTCCATCTCACTACTTTTTTGTTGTTTCTATAAATCATTTTATTAGGGCTCTTACAGCTCTCATAGCAATCAATACATCCATTGTATCAAGCACATTTGTACATATGCTGCCATCATCCTATTCAAATTTTTTCTTACTCCTTGAGCCCTTGGTATCAGCCCCTCATTTTTCTCCCACCCTCGTGAACCCTTGATAAATTATAAATTATTATTATTGTTTTCATATCTTATACCGTGTGGTGATCATGTTCTGGTCAATTTCATGACAGTCTAACCTATTAATCTGGAGATAGCCAACGAGACCTCTGTGTGGGCATGGTTTTCGCCTGAGAATTCTGGGAAGTCTCAAGGTTTTTCCCAATTGGAGAAGAGAGACTTGACTTACTCAGTCTTGGAGACAAACTACTGACAAGATGAGATGACAGGCTGCTGATTGATGATGATTCCTGGAGACTGGAGGAGCCTAAGGAGAAGCCACATGGGCTTGCTTTGATGAAACCAGACCTCTCAGGCCAGAGAAGCCACAGAGAGACCCCTGCCAGCGCTGAGATGGTTCTACCCCAGATGGATACACAAGATTCTGCACCCACTGGCCTGTGATTGTCTTAATGTAATTGCACATGCTTCGTAAGTCGGAAGGAGACTTTATAGACTGGTATCAGACATATGGGCTAATATCGGACTTATGACTTTGGACTGGACTGGGTTGGGATGCTTTCTCAATGTTCCATTCCTCATGTATATAAACCTTTCCCTTATATCCATATGCGTGTCTATGAATTTGTTTCTCTAGTCTACTCGGACTAACACACACCATCTGCTATGTCCCTTTACCCACATTTCTGCTGTTTGTTCCCCTCATGGGTTGGGGGGGTGGGGTGTTACATGATCAGTTGCCTTTTTCTCCCCCTTCTCTCCCCCCTTCATGGTATCACTACTCTCGTCACTGTTCCTAAGGACTTTATCTATCCTGGATTCCATGTGTTAAGAGAGAAGCCTTATCTGTATCAGTGTACATTCTCCACTCTAGCCAGATTTGTAAAGTAAAGCTGGGGTCATGATAGGCGAGAGGGTGGGGAAGCATTAAAGAATAAGAGGAATGTTTTGTGTTTTATCAGTGCTATACAGCACCCGGGCTAACTGGTCCCTTCCTTGTGACCCTTCTGGGAGAGAATTTCCAATTGTTTACAGATGGGCTTTGAGTCTCCACTCTGGCCCCCCTCCTTTGCATTCATATGATTATTTTTGGTCTTCTAATGCCTGATATCTGATCCTGTCCCTACCTCATGAACACAGAGGCTGGTGTGCTTCTTTCATGTGGGCTTTGTTTCTTCCCTGCTAGGTGGCTTCTTGTTTATCTTCAAGCCTTTAAGACCACAGATGCTATAACTTTTAATAGCCAGGCACCATCAGCTTTCTTCACCACCTTTGTTTTTGCACCTATTTTGTTTTCACCAATTATGCTTAAAGGTGAGCATCACAGTAGCCAGATTATCAGAACAAAGTGTTTTTGTGTTGAGGGAGTACTTGAGTAGAGCCCCAATGTCCATCTACTACCTTAACGTACAAATATATGTACATAGACCTAAATGCCTATCATTACATGTAGATATACTTATATATGCATGTGCCTATATTTGGGGGGGCATCACTGCCCTCTGGTGGGAGTAGGAGGCCAAGACTTGCTCGTGGAGAGCTGCTGCTGGATTTGAACCACCAACCCAGTGGGCTGCAGTCCTGTATGCAACCACTATGCCACTGGGGCTCAGCCGCATGTGCCTATATTTATGCCCCTATAAATGCCCTTTGCCTCCTAGTTCTATCCTCTACTTCCTTTTACTTTTCTCCTGTCCCACTATCATGTTCAACCTTAATTTGACTCTCAGGAATTCCTCTTGGCTACATTGCGCTTTATTCAATGCCACGACTTTCATGCCCCCTTGTCATGGATTTCAGGTCATATGTTGTTACCTTGTCCCTGGGTTCATTGGCTCCCCTTTTGGAATCCTAAAACACAGGAGTCATCAAATCTTGTGAGCTGATATCTCTGCTTTGATTTAACTGAACCATCAGATAGACGACCTTCTTGATGGGATTCTTTTGAAGGCAGATATGACCACATGAGATGGATACTAAAGGTATGTGGATGGATACTAAAGGTATGTGAACAATTTGTTCCAAATCTTACAGCTTTTAGTTTAACAGACTTTTAACCATTTATCCTCATTATCCGCTGTCTTCCAACCTGATGGTGTCTCTGGTGTTGGACTGGATAAGGGAAACCCAGTCCTACTGAAGTGCAATGAGGTCAATTGAAGGAGAAGTAAAGGAGAATCAAAAAGACTTGGAATGACAGACAATGACTGTTTGGGCCACAGAGCACCCATCCCAGCATCCATACTTCCTACTCATCCACCCTACAGAATTCTGGGGGTTTTTTGGTAAGGATTGATCTATTTACCTTTAATACTTCTAATGTGTGCTCTGTGCCAGAGGGCTGAAGGTACCATGGATACTGAAGTGGACAGTCCTCAAAGAGCTGGTATCTTAAAAGGAGAAATTACATGAAACAACCAGTTCCATAGGGAATAAATACATGAGATCTTGTGTAAGGGCTAACCATATAAGTACATTCTTAAAAATAACAACCAACGTGAAATTGTTAGGAAAATTATACAGAATTACTACTACGAAGGATTAAGAAATCCATGTAATATCATGGGAAAAAGAGAGAGGGAAGTAGTGTTCATAAATACAGTTCTTGTCATGTGTTTATCTGGCAAGCATGGGCTACATGCTTGGTCATTGGTGTCTGATAGCAATGCTATGATTCTGGCTTCATTTTTTAAATGACGTGACAGAGATGCTAAAGAACTAATAAGAACTTGCTCAAGGTCACCTGAGTAGTCAAAGGGGTGATGGTAAGGCCTTGGACCAAATTTGACAGCATCTCTGACCCCTATCGGTGGTGGTGGTAAGTACCATGAAGTCAGCTCCAAATCATCGTGACCCTGACACAGCAGAATGAAACCCCGCCCAGCCCTGTGCCATCCTCCCAACTGTACCCAGCCTGAGCATTGGTGCAGCCACTGTATCATTCCATCTCTTGAAGCTCCTCGGCCTTACATATCAGGAATGCAGCCTCTACCTCTGAAACTTCAGCCGTCAGGTCTAAGAACCCAGTTCTCCTCCAGCATGGGACCATCATGTCTAGCTGCTGGAGCCACCTCCTGGAATGTTCTCCAGCACCTGCCGACCACCTCTTCATGCAGGACAAGACAGCAGCTTGAGTCACTGGGGAAGGAAGCTTATCCTGTCCCAGGCACCACCCTTCATGAGACCAGGAGACATGACAACATGGCGACAGCATCTTCCTACTGCACTTGCCATTGTGGAAAACAAACCCTTTAACCAAACGTCGACCCCAGAAAGACACATCAAACTTATCCTCTTAAAAAGTAGATCACCAAGGAATGACCGGGGGCACTACAATGTTTCTGAAGACAGGACATCAACAGAAGAAACCAACAGGAAAAAAGACAGAGCTGTCCCGAGGACTAAAGATGGGCCTCCTGCCCAGGTTACAACCTCCCCACACACTGCGGGTCTCAGAGGGGCCCCGGCTGTCAGAATGAGTACTGTACAGTCACGTGCCCTGCTTATTATTTAGGAAGCATTTCAGGTTCCACTGAGATGACCGAGTCTCTGAGCATCAGTCCCCAAATACATCCGCTTGACTTCAGGCATGGACCGACAAACACCATGGCCAGGCACCCACCACTGAGAAAACAAAGCAGCCCTGTGTTCCACACGGTGTCCTCACAGTCCTCAGCTCTGGGCTTTCTCGGGGCCCGAAGCCCACATGAGTGACTCCCAGGCTGGGGCACTTATCAGGACCACGTCAGCAGCAGCTTCTGGAAGCACAGACGCTGGGAGCTTTGTCCACAACAGATCGTTATGTTGGGCTTCCTCCTCACCCACTGGGAGGCCAGAAAGCGAAGCCAGAGTGACCAAGTCGTGGCCCGCACTTGGCCTCCTGCTCCAGCCTGCTTTTTTTAGGCACTCCCATGGAAACTGACTGATAGTCTCTTGGCCCTGAGCGAGGTTGCCGTCACCACAGCATGACCCCCCTTCTCAGCTGAACATGCAGCCCAAGCACAGGCCACAGCCACGTCCACTCATATTTTCTTCACGCTTTCTTTTGCCCCCTGTTGAAAATGCTCAAAATATCTACTTTTTCCCCCCCTTCAATAAGATAAAACCCACCAGGATCTCTCTGTGACCAGGAATGAGTATGAAATCATCCTATGGCAATTTGCTTAGTAATCATGAGCTCCTATGATTTCTGATCAAAATCGCGTCTATACCCTCTGCTCCCCAAATAAAAGAGCCCTGTCTGGTGGGCTCAGAAGTGCTTCTTTTCCTGCAGAGGTCATGTCTAACGCTAGCTTCTCCCTAAGCTTGGTGTTTCTTCCAAATCAGCCCATGGAATGGCCCAGGGAGGGAATGCCAGTCTGCCCACCTGGCTCCCTGGCATTAACACCAATTCCCAGGCCCCTTCACTTACCATGTATGGCCAAACCATATGTACGCCCAGGACCCCACAACATTTCTGCATGAGGGGTTCTTCATCAAGCCCTCTGGATGCCTGGAAATCAGCCACTACTTTGAAAGCTTCCAGAGTCCCTGGACACCATGAGAGCGTACCATGAAGCCGAGTGTCACCTGCTCTCTGCCTGTCTGCATGGGCAGCGCCCTGCTGCGAGATCTTTGGCACCGTGGAAGACTCCTGGAGAACTCCCTTAAGCACATGCTAGGTAGGTGGGCGCCAATGCCCAGGCTCCAAGGCCCCACTTGGAGCACTATATCAAAAATCAACATCATGCCCAGAAAAGAAAACATATTTCAGAGTTGGCAGCAAAACCTATAAACTCTCAAGAGACCGTCCTTAGTTTTGCCATTTGGTGACCATATTTCTCTCCCTAATTAGCATGTACCATCGACACAATGTCTATTGCTTCACCTGGGACTGGGTTTCTGCAAAGGGATTCATGAGACCAGGAAGCTACAGATCAACTGTTCCTTGAGCACAAAGAGGGTTTAAAAATCATAAAAATAACCATGACTGGGGTCCTACAAAGTCTATCCTAACAAAGAGTGATGCCCAACTTTCCTCATGTTCTTCTGGCAGGGACTGATATGCAAATCCCCACCGCCACCCTCGGGAGCTCACCAGGTTGCATGCTGCACAGCTGTGAGTCATCAGACATTAATGTAGACTTAATTTGAACGGGTGCTAAAGGTAGTGGGCACAACCCAAATTAGACATGTGGTGGGCGTTTAACCGCAATATTACCAATTCCCATTCTGACATCTGACAGCCTTTAATAATTAACCACGTGTCAATGGTCAACGTCTCTCTCCCCATTGGACCAGTCTCCAGCTACGCCCGTCTCCACATTGTAATTGTTAGTGGAGGTTGTCAACTGCACTCGAGACAGATCATAAGCAAAAGATCAGACAGCTTCAGGAGCCCCGCATTCTCTGGGCTAGTTGCCTTTTAATTGGACTGGAAGGCCTTCCCCGGCAGCTCCCATATGCTGCCTCCTTAGAAAGATATAATATGCTCTCTGGATAAGAGGGAACCGATTGTGCTGGGAGGCTTAATTGGAGGCTCTGGGGAAGTCGGCTTTTGTGGGAGGCACTTGCAGGACTCCCTTACAGCACACCGAGGCGGCATGTTCCCTGGAGCTCAGGTGACTTCTCCTCCGTTGATTCTATATCCTGCTCTGACTTCTCGGCCTTCGCCTTCCAACACGTCTTATTCGGATGGCAGGCTCGAGCCACAGCTGCCTCTCATTTCAGTTCCCCGTGGAGCAAACTCCTCCACTGACCAAAGGTCGGTGCTCTTTAAAAGTGTTGCAGAAATGTCACGTGGCTGCTGTGGTCAGGAGCCAGGGAGTTGGTCCCGACCCATAGTGACCCCGTGTCCGACAGAATGAAACACTGACCACTTATACGCCATCCGCACAAGGATTATGTCTGAGGCCATCATGTGAAGCCGTCTCCTCCGGGGCCTCCCTCTTTTTTACTGACTGTCCATTTTACCAAGTTCTTTTGCAGATCCCGGAGTCTCCTGATAATGTGCCCCACATAGGTGATGCAAAGTCTTGCCATCTGCACTTCTGAGGAGCATTCTGGGGCACTCTCCCAAGACTGTGGTTGGTTCTTCTGGCAGTTCGTGGCCCTTCCAACATTTGTTGCCCACACCGTGATCCAAATGCCTCTGCTCTTCTGCAGTCTTCCTTCCTTCCTTCTGGTCCACCTTTGACGTGCACTCGAGGCAATGGAAAATGCCATCACATGGGTCAAGCACATCTTAGACCTCAGAACATCATCTTGGCTCTTCAAAACTTTAGAGGGGGCTTCTACAGCAGATATGCCCCATGCCATATGTCGTTTGATTTCCTGACTGCTGCTGCCCTGGGCAGAGACTGTAACGAGAAGTCTTCAACCTTCCAAATGCCACGACCCTTTCATACAGTTCCTCGTGCTGTGGTGACACCCCCCTCCCCAACCATAAAATTATTTTCATTGCTACTTCATAACTGTCACTTTGCTACTTTTATGAGTTGGGTGACCCCTGTGAAAGGGTCATTCGACCTCCAAAGGGGTGGTGACCCACAGGTTGAGAACCACTGTCCTGATTGACTGCTCGCCATCACTCACAGTTCAGCCTCCTTGTCCCAAGGCAAAGGCGATCTAAACCAGGACTATAAATCCATCATTCTGGGAAACAGTGGCACCAAATTCAGACTGAAGAGTTCACAAGGAAAACACTGTGCTGCTTTGGGTCCATGAAGTTAAAGTCCTAGAGTCAGTTTTCTTTGTTGGATAAAACAAAGACTCAATTGATTATTGGAAAAAGAGCAAGGTTATCTACCCAAAAAGATCATGCTAATAAGGGAAAACTTGATTGACAGTGAGTGCAGCAGACATGGGAGAATGACTGATAGAATCACAGTGAAACCCGTGAAAGTCAGAACTTAATAGTCCAGCCTGGTTTCACAAGTTTCCCCCATTTGACTAGGAATAGCCTCACCACTTTTCTATCTCTCCTTTTAGTAGAAAATATCTTATTTATCCTTCTCTGATGAAATTCCCTCTTTTCCAGGTTCCATCTTTCATGGGCTTTAATGTATTTTACAATACAATTATATTTAGTGTGGCTACAAAAAAAATGAATTCTGTTTTTGGTGCTTCAAAGTCAAAAACATTTGCTAAGTGAATTCCTTCCAGTGCCATCAAATTGATTGCAGCTCATGGCAAATTTGTGGGAAGAAGAGAACACCCACTTCGGGTTTCCAACTATAAATCTTTTGGGGAGCAGTCAGCCTTTCCTTTCTCCTACAGAGGAACTGGTGGGTTTGAACTTCAGACTCTGCAGTTAGTAGCCCAACGAATAACTCACTAAAAGAATTAATGATGCGAAATTAATGATAGAGTATTTAAAACACATAAAAGTGTGAAGGTGTCAATGTTGTGAACTACCTGGTGTACTGAGTACAATTGATATGCTCGTTCTGATTCCCCCTTTTTTAGTAAAATAGAAACCCCAAGACCTTGTTTAGTAAGACTTTGTTACTCTAGATCAAACTTAATTAAAATGAGCAACTTTGATTTTGTGATTTTACTCCTCTTCAGTAGTTAAAGGGTGAAGAGTATTGCCTCAATCTCCCCTAAGCACCATTTTCTTCATAATAGTTTTTCTAGTTTCACTTTATTTCAGAACATCGCAGTTCACAAAAAATTACTTCAGGGGCCACATGCGGCCCGGGGGCCACCCGTTTGACACCCCTGCTCTAGACTGGTCCTCAAAGCATTAATGTTGCCGTGCTCTTTGGAAAAAAAGTCTCTCAGACTGGCTATGACCAAGTTAGTTGGAAGCAATAATATTTTAAGGTGGAACTCGAGGATGGATGATGCATCACTCAAGCTGATATAAAGTAGAGCAAGGAGCCTGATAAACACTAAACAAGTAAACAATTCAGGTGGCTATCAGGTGCTGCCTGTACTCTTAATCCTGAACTTCCCCCCCCCACAAGCAAAGTAAACTCTCTTGTAGTATCAGCCTGGTGAGAGTCTAATGGAATGAAAATTAGGAACAAAGAGCAAAAAATAAAAATGCATGAGAGAGAGAAGAAAGAAATAATCTCAAAAGATATACATATATCCACCCACCAGTATGTTTATTTGTACACAAAATGTGTGGTGCCAACAGATGTGAGGTCCCTTGAAACTTAAAATACAGCTCTATCCCGGTCATTTCACTGTCACCGAAAAGAATAAGCCCCTTCAAAGCCCTGATCTGAAGGAAGGCCTAACATCAAACAGCTTCAGAATAACAAGGAGATTAAAGCCTGGAGCTATTCAACTTCCTGCCTTGCAACTAATCTACTTAGAGCTGGAAGATGATGTGGGGCCACCATTGTCCCAGGCAAGTTTTCCAGATCAGAAGCAGCAGTGTGCTGTAGTGCACGGAGGGCAGAACCAGAGGAAGAAGACCTGTGCCGCCCCCACCCCCGCCCACATCTCCCTCTGCCACCCTGGGACTCAGAGGGCAGGGGTCCATAGAAGTACCCTCCCTGGAGGCTACTTCCCTTGCAATCTGCATCAGGGTCTTGTCCCTCCCACCCCACCCCCTATCCCAGCAAGTCTGGCCTTTTGTGATGCTGGGAAAAGCTGGCAGATGTGTCAAGAAGGTGACTGTGCTCCTGACCAATTGCATGGCCAAGGTCACCTCTAGTCTCTTTGATCCTCAGGACCCGACTTTGGTCCTGACTGTTGCCAGGAGGTCATCTTAAACACTCGTGCGTTTCTCAGCACTCCGGGCTTGCCAGCCTCCGGGTCTGGCTCTTCCTTTGTTCTCTTCCCAGCCTAGCTTTGGCAGTCCCCAGGCCTGGCCTTGGATACCCACCGTCACTCAGGCTCCTGGCATGGCAACAATACTTTAACGAAGAACCCAAATGTGGGGGGTGGGGGGGTGGGGCGGGAAATGACTGTGAGCAGATAGGAGCGGGCAGAGCCGCTTTGCAAGCCAGTCCAGCCAACCACCTTCCACGAACAGCAATGTTGGCCAAGAGGGTATATTTTTCTTTGGTGAAACTGGAAAACCTGTGGACCTTTTTTTTTTAAAGCATTCTTATGCTTCCCACCAGAATATGTGCAAGTCAGGTATGTATATCAGGTATGTTACAGATACAGTTAGCCAGCTCATCCTACTGAGAACATGGTCACTAGTTAACTAAAATAGGAATATCATTCAGTATTCACCATATTGCAAGGAGAAAGAGCTGACTTAATATACTCAACTGTGCTTAGAAGGTTTTGTACTAATCTACTTAGTTAAAAATACATCGATCAGTTATTCATTGAAATACATTGATGATAAAAAATGCATTGATGAATTATAAAAGTGACTATGCCATCAAAATTTGCAGAACTTACTCCAGGGTAACTAAATATTGACAAGAAATATGATCATTATATTCTGCTTTCTAGAAACATTTTACAGTTGAATCATTGTGATCTCTTCGCCCGTCCACCCTCCAATGGAATTGCCCTCAAAGAGATCATATTTTTTCTACCTGTTGCTTCTCTAAGAGCCGACATTAGATTACTTGTACAACAGCAGTACAAAACTTGAAGATAATCAATATTAAGCACCAGACTAATACATGTCTGCCATGTGATAGATGGATTCCTAAGTGAGTGAAATTACACCGGATGGGTTTGCTGTGGAGAATTTCTAAATCAGAATTTGGTCTTTCTCTATCTCTCTCTCTCTCTCACACTCTCTCTCTCTCTTTTTTTTTTTTTTTGCATCACTACCATGGTGGGAGTAGGAAGCCCAGCCTTGCTCCTGTAGAGCTGCTGCTGGATTTGAACCACCAACCCTGTGGACTGCAGTCCTGCATACAACCACTGCACCGCCAGGGGTCAGCTGTCTTTTTTTCTTTTTTCTTTTCCCAAATCAGGTATCTCAGAAGGTTTTCCTCAGGCTAAGGTCATATCTAAGGGAGAGAGCAGAAGTATTTTCTAAGTAAAAAGAAACCTACGACTCCGGTCTTCTTGGAACAGTCTAACTCACTGTTCAGGTTGCTTTCCCACTTCTGTTCACTTGACTCCTGCGACTGGGCCGCTGGAACTGATGACGAGACGTGAGAGACCCCACAGGAGCTGGTGTGTGCTCACAGTGACTACCCCAGAGTGCTCAGGCTCTTCTCTCGGCCACCAAACGTACAAAGAACTCAGGAGGGCCAGCGCTCCATGGGAATGTGATAGGCTCCTCTAGAAAATGTCGTGGCAGCTCCACTTTAAAAATAAAGTTCTCGGTATGTAATGTACACACCATACCATCATCGTAAGGAGATATGTGCGATCATCACCACAATCAATTCTGGAACAGTTTCTTCTGTCTGGAACTCCTCAGCTTCCCAAGGAAATGATCCACCCAGTACCGTCTCAACAGACACACCCCTCTAGAGCTCATATACAGAAAATCAGACAAAGGAAAAACGTGAAAACGAACGACCGAACGAAAGCCAGCAACAATAACGATACAAAACGGAGAAGAACCTCCATCAAGAAAGCATAAAATAATTTTAAGTGGGCCAAACCAAATTCTCCACCCTCAGTCCCTGCCGCCTCACGAGGATCCCAGGGGGCAGGGCAGCACTGCTCCTGTAGTTTCCAGAACTGCACCTCTTCATGGAAGCGGAAAGCCCTATCCTGCTCTGGGGCAAGGCTGGCTGGTGGTTTCCAGCTGCTGACTGTGTACTCACTGCCCCAACACTTGGCCAAGATGCCGCCCGGTTTCCAAGACAGGTGGAAAGGGAGCTGAGATGGTAAGAAGGAAGTGAGTCCATGAGGATCCCCCCCTCTGAGCCCATGAGTCCATTTTTATGAACCCCAAAGAGTAAGAAGAGCTCAGGGCACTTTCTCATTTTGTTGGACACACTGACCCATAGACTGGTGGCCTGGCGGTAAGTAAGTGGAAAGGGTAGAAACAGTGGGGAAATACACCTCCTCCCCTGAAATGGCCCCAGTTCTTTGTCCTGGGTCAGATGAATGAGAACTGTACGTAGTTCCCAATTTTCATCACTTCCCATTTGCTGCTCTTTAAATAGTTGTGGCAGTCATGTGTTTATGTTAATTTTATGACTGAAATGTAGGGGTGGAGTCTAGCCTGATAATCTAGAGATAGCCATTGAGTAGCCAATGAGACCTCTATGTAGGCATGGCTTTCTCCTGAGACTTCTGGGAAATCTCACGATATTTCCCTCGTGAAGATGAGAAGCTATCTTCCCCAGTTGTTGGGAGTTAGTTTCAGAGACGATGAATCACAGACAACATGGCAGTGTCCGAGAAGCTGGAGGAGCCGGCAAAGAGACCACATGGCTTTGCCCTGATGGAGCCAGATCTCTGAAGCTGGGGCGGCCACATGGAAACCTCTGCCAGCGATGAGTTGCTTCTGCTGTTGATGGACCCTGAGCCCTGGAAGCGAGGAGCCATGCGGAGACCCTGCCAGGATTCTGCACCCACTGACCTGTGCCTTTGTGAGTTGGAAGGAGACTTCATAGACTGATTTCGGGCATATGGGTTAATATCGGACTTAGGACTTTGTACTGGACTGGATTGGGATGCCTTCTTAATGTCACATTCCTTTCGTATATAAACCCTTACATCTACATGCGTGTCTATGAAATGTGTTCCTCTAGCCTACCCGGACTGACACAATAGTCAATAGATTGACTATATAAAAATATCCCTCTTTGCTACATAATAGATATTCCATTTCACCATTGGTAACTTTTGTTCACAAACTCAAAGATTCCTACCAATGCACCACTAAAAACAATAGGTCGGTAAGTAAATACATAGTTGAGGTTTTTACCTTAGAACAATGCACCTTCTAAAGTGTCTTTAAGACATACCTCTAAACTCAAAGTTGATTATCTTGTATAACTTATTATACTCTCACTAGAAGGCAGGGGCCCAAACTCTCACGACTGTCAGATCTGGTTCAGAGACTCAAGGGGAAAAGGAAGGCCGTCCATGAGAGATGGCGTGACACACTGGCTACACCTTGGGCGCGGGCACAGGTACAAGGTTGAGGAGGGCTCAGGACCCAGCAGTGTTTCATTCTGTTGTGTGGAGGAGGGTGGCTCTGGGCTGGAATCAGCCGATGGCCCCTAACAACAACAACAACAACAACATGTACTAGCCCTGTGATCATAGATAAGTGACTTGATTACTCTATGCCTACTTTTTCTCATCAATGAAATGGAGACAATACCTGAATTAAATGATTGATAAGGGTGAAACAAGATAATGTATCAGAGGAAACAGCAGCATGGCACAAGACAGACATTTTAATAATAATAATTATTAGCATTCAGCGTACCACCCTTAAGTCTGTTAAGAGTTTTAAAAAGATTCAAACCCTAAACAGATGTAAAATACTATCAGTGACATGTTTGGACTTCAGGTAGTGGGCCAAGTGATAATTTATGATTTTTGAATGTAATGATATGTACATAAGTAATGGAGTGAAGAAAAGCAAATAGATCAATGATGTAAAACAGAGAATCCAGGGGGAGAGGTACGTATCAGTCAAACAATTGGCTTTCAAAGCAATGTGCCAAAACAATTTAGTGAAGGGGGAAAAGGATGTATTTTCAATAAATATATTATGGAAACAGCTGAACACCCACATTGAAGGAAATTAAAACTTTGATCCTATTTCATTCATAACCCCAAAACTGTGAGTTAAATGACAGACCTAAATTTAAAACCCAGAACTATAAAACATCCAGAATAAAATATAACATAGTTTTATAATCTTGAAATAGACAATGATTTTTTAGACTAAACATGTAAATATGCATTAGCCATTAAAAATCATAAATTGGACTGCATTGAAACTTAAAGTGTCTGCTCATTAAAAGATACCACCACCAAAATATATGAACCACAATCTGAGAAATATATACCAATAAAGAAAATATATTGAGAATATATGATGAATTCCCCAACCAATTAATAGAAACACAGTCTACTGTACAATGGGTCAAGGCTTGAAGAAATTCTTAACAAATGAAGGCGTGATAGTTATATAATGTGGTGTCAACTTGAGACTATTATGAGTGAAAACGGTTAGCGTGACACTTTAGAAGCGTGTCAATCAGGTTGCAGCTTGATGATCTCATTTGAAGGTGTGAAAGAGGTAAATAGCTCATTGGAGTCAGGACATACTCTCTCTCTCTGGTAGACATTCCTGATGACAAGCCACCTGCAGCTTTGCTAATCTATCCAGAACTCTGAAGGGGGAGGAGCCACGTGGAGACCCATGTCAGAACTAAGATGCTTTCACCACTGCCACTGGATCCACAAGACTTTCCATCCACTGGTCTGTGATCTTCCTGCACTCGGCATCATTGCATGTGTTAGTGAATCTGGAGAGGAATTTATAGACTGGTATCAAACATATGACCTAATGAACTTTATCTGGACTGAGCTGGGATATTTTCTTAATATACAACTGCTCTTTGATATAAAACTCTCTCTTACACACACGAGTCTCCCTGGATTTGTTTCTCTAGTCTAACACAAATGAAAATATGGATGTCAATAAGCCCATCGAAAACAATGTAACATCAAGAGTCACCAGAGAATGGCAAAAATCAAATGGAGATTCTGTCTCACAAGCTCACTAGCCAAAAGCAAGTCCATTGCCAAGAACCAGTTCCCACTCATGATGACCCCATTGGACAGAGCAGACTTGCCCCCTCGAATTGCCATGTCCTACAGACCAGCTGGTGGGTTCAAGTATCTGCCTACCTATTGGGTTAGCAGTCCAGCTCTTTGACAGCGGCATCACCAAGGCTCTGCCCCTCCATGGCCACATTGGAAATCCTCTGGGGATGTCCGACTCACCCTTGCAGGGTGACCATGAGTTTGGATTGACTCCACGGCAAGGGGTTTTAGAAGGATTCCAACACCAAAGGCTGCTACTCCGTGTGGATGTGGATGTAGAGTATTTGCAGCTCCCATACATTGCTGGTGAAGATGTAAAATGTCACAGTGATCTGAGGAAACGATTTGGAAGTTTATTAAACTATTACATGTAAATTGGACATAAACTATTAAATCTGTGTTTGCCCTGCAAACTCTACATTTCATTTTCGGTGTCTATCCAAAAGAAATGAGGACACATGTCCACCAGAAGAGTGTAATCATGATAGCCAAGTACCAGTCAACCAGAATGTTCATCAGCAGGGGAACGGATAAATGACCAGTGAAATATTCTATTCGCACAATGGAACACTGCTCCCAGAAGAGACAACAACCCGATGTCTCAGAAAGATGATGTCAAATCCAAGGGGCCAGGGAGGAAAATCGGCAATGCCATCGTAGGTAGGCTGTGAAGGAGAATGTTAGTGTGATTTGGACGTTTTGTGATCATCATAATAAAACTTTATTTTAAGCTGAGCCCTGGTGGCGTAGTGGTTGTGCGCGGGACTGTAGCCCACTGGGTTGGAGGTTCAAATCCAGCAACAAGGTTGGGCCTTCTACTCCCACCACCAGAGGGCAGTGGTGCCCCCCCAAACAAACAAACAAATAAAACTTTATTTTGTGGACACTACAAAGAAAACTATATTGTGTGAACACCATCATAAAACTTTTTCCCCAGTGATCCTCTCTGAGACGTCTCTGGCTGCGGGAACTCCTGACAGAGGCAGAAGGAGCTGGTGAGAGCAGAGTGAGAGGAAGGAAGCAGGGAGGAAGAAGAGAAGAAGAGGGTACCCTGCTCTGCCCGCTGCTTGGCCTGCCTGAGCTGCAGACTGCCACTGACACGGCCAGTGCTGCCACCTGTGCCCAGAGCCACGTCCTCTGTCTCCGCTACCTGTTTCTCACCTTCACAGTGTGGCAAGAATCTGGGCTGGAAACCTCGAAATCCACTGTGGATGTGTATGTGTGAGGGGACGGGGTGTGGGTTCACAAAAGGGGAGTTGCTTTTCCTTTAGAAAAGAAAGCCCTTATGAGAACATGAACAGATGTAGGTGGACACTGCTTGAATGGATGTTAAGCAGTGCACACCTTGCAATGGAATCCAGGCCAAAGTAATGCAGGGTGATGGAAGTCCAGGAGATCTGGGAAATGGCCCAAGAAAGGAGACATTCTGGAATAATGAAGCAGTTGACTAGCTTGTTTTGGGTGGTGACCACGTGAGTGTATGGCACTGTGAAAAACCCACCAGACCGATCACCAAAGGTCTGTCCGTGTTCCGTGTGTGTCCACTCTGCCTCCTGGACAGAGTTTCTGCACAGCATAACTGGTTCGCTCGCAGCTCCATGACTAGGCGAAAGGTAGGTTATTTGGAATCGACTCACAGGAGAGCCGGGGACAAAAGTCATGATCCCCCTTTGATTATTAGCCTGTTGCATGACACACAAGATGGTCCCTGAGAAACCACTACCCAGCAGGGCCTTGCAGTGGCTTTTATGGCATACAGAAGCTCTGCGGTCTGGCCGGGCCCCTCTCTTTCTAGTGCTTAGCTGACTGAGGTTGGCAGGTGGCTGTGGAGGGGCCATTGTCCTCTGGCCAAGGAGCTCCAGGTTATTAAGCTCTTCCTCCTCCAGCCTAGCTGCCCTGCACTGTGCATTGTTCCCTCGGGTTCATCCACGGCTGCCAGCCCGTGTCGTCTTTGTGTCCCCCGAGGGAGCACTGCCTGCATGTCTGATCCCAGAGCCTTCGCAAACAGCAGCCCTCGGAGGGGCTCCCCCGCTCCCTCCTGAGACCCGAAAGCAGAATCTCCCACGATCCTTCCCAGTCTGGTTTTGTTCGCACGGTGGCCCTCTCCGTTTCAAACCAGGGCGACCTTGCTGTCCAATCCGCGATGTTCTCATTGATAGTGGCGTTTGCTAAAACGTAAAAAGCCACTCGGCAGCAGGCACTCTGGGCACCCCGCGTTCACGGATTGAAGGGCAGTGCCCTGACACCGTTGGGATGAAGAAGAAGAAAAAAAGCTCGGGGGGGGGGGGGGGGGGGGGGATTGTAGCCAGAGAGAAGTCAAGCGCAAGCCCTGTGTTGGAGGCATTGTTGGCCTTTCTAAACCCTTCTGTCTGGTGCCCTCTTTTCACGCACAAATGGAAGATTGTTCCCTTCCTCTCTGCCCACAGCCCCAAAGGAGAGGAGAGGTGGAGGTTACGAAATGGAGCAGAGAAGAGGGCACACAAAATGGTCTGTCTTATGAGGACGGTGCGAGCGCATGGAAACTGGAGAGGGGAACAGACCGGTTCCCCCACGTTGTTCCGCACTCGTGGAGGGCAGATTGAATCTCCCGGAGCAGATGGAGGCAGTCTGCGTGGGCAGGGCTCACAGGGAGAGCTTCCCCTGTAACCTTTTGTTTGCAGGCTGCCCCTTCAGCAAAAACACGGAATGCGTGTGATTGAAGGTGGAATGCAGCCTGATTGGTCATGGGCTGGCTGTACCACGTGGTGTTTGTACAGGTGCACACGCCGGTGGCACTCTGGAGTGGGTCTCACTCACTGTGGAAGTCGTGGGGTCACACCGCTTCACGCCCGTGAACTTGCTCCAGGACTTTCACGACCGAACCGTGAGTGGTGTTGGTCACAATATTAATCATAGACGACGACTAAGTGATACACATGTGTAGTGACTAACGGCTTCGATGCAATCTTTCCTCAAAAGCCAAGCCAAACTCATATTTCCCACTCATAGGGACCGTGTAGGACAGGATAGAACTGTATTTGTGGGTTCCCCAAGCTCCACCTCATTCTCTTCTTTCTCCTCAGCTGGTGGTTTCAAACGCTGATCCTGTGGTCGGCCACGCGGCGTGTAGCCAGGATGCCGCCAGTACTCCTCATAGCACAGACTGACAATGAAATTGTTCTGTGAAACCATTCTACACCGAACTGCAGCATGGTGAGTTGCAATACTATTAGTAACCAGGTGGAAGCCTTGTTTTACTTTTCTCCTTTTTTTTTTTTTACAGTTTTAATGATGCTTCTTTTACATATTTAATAGTTCAGTCGTATCAAGAACAGTTGTACAGTCATTACCACCGTTTTAACACATTTTCTTCTTCCTTGAACTTCCTATAATTAATTCATATAATTATTTTTTTAACGGTGGCAAAAAATACATGACAAAACATTCTCCAGTTCAGTCAGAAATATGGGGAATTTAGGATAGATGTTCCCTCAGGACTAATGATGGGAGTGGTGATACTGGGAAGGTGGAGGGATGGTGGAGTAGAAAGGGGGAACCAATTTCAGGCATCTACATATAACCTCCTCTCTGGGGCACGGACAAAAGGGAAGTAAGTGAAGGGACACATTGGACAGTGTACAATGTGAAAAAGTATTAACAATTTGTAAATTATTAAGGCTTCATGGGGGGTGGAAATATGGGGAGCTGGTACTGGGGGCCTAAGTGGAGGGAGGATATTTTGAGAGTGATGATGGCAACAGGTGTGCAAATGTGGCCTGCATACAAGTGATGTATGTATGGATCGTGAAGGGAGTTGTATGAGCCCCCAATGAAATGATTCATTTTAAAAAAGGGGGAGAAGAGGCGCTTATACCAAGGGCTCAAGAGGAAAATATTCGGAAATGAATGTGGCAAGCATGTGTGCAAATGGGCTTGATACAGGTGATGTATTGAATGTTCTAATAGCTGTAAGAGCCCCCAATAAAGTTATTTTTAAAAAATATTCTTTAGTTCAATACCTTCTGCATGTTTGTATCGGCGCCCTTTCTCAAGCACATTACCGAAATAGCATCAATCACAAAATAGTACCTAAAATACCAGACAACTTGACAAAATCAGTGACTGTAGAAATGCTACCAGCAAAACAATAAAAATACCAACAGCAACACAACCAGTGCTTCCAGTGCACGCATATGAAGCCACATGATTGAAGAGGCGCTGTAACTCAACACTAGTGATAGAGCTGACCAGAGATGATCAAAAATAGATTAATTAGCAGAGTTTTAGCCTTGTAGGTTTGTAAATTGGGCTTAAGAAAAATGTTCCTGAAAATAGAGACAAAATGCTTCTACTGTTATAAGTTAACGACAGAGATATTTTTATACATTTCTGCTGAAACATTGCACCAGCACCTTATAGACCATCATTTTGACATCACACTTGCAGACACAGTCACCTGGTGTGCTTCAGGCCCTCTCCAACGCTGAGTCATCTCACAAAGTGATGGAGTCTTCCGCTTAAAGGTGGAATGTTCTTGTCATCCACATGGCAGTCTTTTAGAGATGAAATTCTTGAGCTTTTAAAAGCTATTTGACTTCTACAATGTCTAGATTCAAACCATATGTTGGCTTCCAGATCCATTGTCAAGGTTCTTCATCCTCTAATTCCCCTGCTTTATGGGAGTTTGCTTGCTTTCCGATATCATCGTATCTGTTGTATTCTCTCACAGCACTTAGGGTTTTCAACCTCATCGATCATTTTATCCTGCAACTCTCTCAAAGGCCTGACGTCTTAGTGAAGCATTTCTCGGGTCCCATAGGTAGACTAAGGAGCCCTGGTGGCACAAAGAATTAAGTTCTCAGCTGCTAGCTGAACAATGGATGTTGTGAACCAATCTATGTGTAACATAGATGGTTATGTATTGAACTGGTCACAAAGTCAGCTGTTCAAAATACATAACTGTCTACTCCCTTAAAGACTTAAAGTCTCAGAATCCCAAAGAGGCTGCTATATACTGTCTGATAGAGCCTCTGTGAGTCAAAATCAACTCAGTGGTGGCGATTTTCAGTTTAGTTTAGTGGTTTGAAATAGCAGCTAGAAAGTGTAGGGATGCTAATAAGAAAGGGACAACTCAAAAAAGTAAGGGAAGAATGGTTGGACAAGTCAAAGAATGTAACAGCAATGTCACTAAATTGTACATGCAGAAACTACTGAATTGGCATATGTTTCACCGTAATTTCAATAACAACAAAATGAATATATTGGGGGGGGGGAGATAATTCAAGATGAAACCTTAACACATTTATTTAGTTGCATCTTCATGAATACTCTTTTCTCCATCTCCTTTCTTCATTCTTTCCTTCATCCTATGACCTCAGACTAAGTGGCCTGTTTATTCTTATCTAAAATGCAGCCTCTATCTGCATTCTTAATCTCAGCTTCTCTGATCTCCCTGGAAACTCTGATCTCTTTATTTCGACTTCTCCATCTCTTGTCTACAGTCATTTCTACTACTCCAAGGGCTCCTCAGCACTGCCTATACACAGACGCAGGCCTCTGCTATTCTCTAAGACCTAACTTTTATCATTATTCATGTTTCCACCCTTCCTTCCCCATCTCTCTCCCACAGTCAATTTCTTAATAAAGTGGTCTACCCCCACCACTGCCACGTCTTTACCCCTGCTCACTCTTGTGCTCATTGATATATTCTTTCTGACATCTTCATCTTAATAGCCACTTCATGGCTCAATCTAATGGTCACGCTTAGATGGCTTGCTTATCCATTCATATGCTGGTGGATGGTTAGGCGGTTTCTACCTTTTGGCTATTGAGAATCGTGCTGTGATAAACATTGGAGTACAAGCGACTGTGCATCTGCTCTCAAGCCCTTTGGGTTTACACATTCAAGTGGAATTGTTAGGGCATATGGTGATGCTTCTTCTTTGAGGAACCTCTTTATTTAGCTTCTTAATAAAACAACTTACGTGGACATGATAGAGTCAAGAGGTGTGCCAGTTACCAGAATAGTTAAAGGTACTCCACACATGGCAAGAGAGAACAGTGCAATTGCAAAGTGACTTTGTGTTTGGGCCAAGGTTGGACTACGCAGCCTCCCGGGCCAGGCAGGCCCTTGCACCCCTTTCCACCAGTCTCACAGGAAGGAAATAAACACCATGCTGAACTGTGGGACCCCTGCTTCTGGCATCTCACAGAGCTTATCTCTCCAGGTCGTGCAAAGCCTCTCCCCAGGCAGGGCCCAGCGTTCCCCACCCCCCATCCTCCCACCCCTAACATTCCAGGAAGCAAATTTGAAAAAAAAAAAAGAGATGATTTTTCTCATAGGTTAGCTCCCGACCCGAAACTTGCAATTGCAGCACACATGCCTGTAGCTAAAACCCTATATATATCCCACTGCCCCAATAGCAGGCGTGGCTTCCCTGGCCTAACTTTTGGGTCTCGGAACCCACCCTGGAGCTCAAGATGCTCCTGTCCCTTTCTCTGCTGTCCCTTCCCCTCCCAAAAGTTCTTCTCTCCCTCAATACAGCATCTCTTTACTTTTCACCTCTGACTGAGTTCTAGCTCCTTTTGGGGGTTCGGTCTCAGGCTCTCACTTTACAAAGTTCTCCCCATGCCCATCCTCAGTTACCATCACCAGTAATGTGCCTACAGCCCGTATTAGGAGGGATAAACACAAATCAAGAGCTAAACTACCAAGGAAGATGAATTTTTTAAATCTTTTTTTCTCTTTTGAATTAATTTTATTAAAAATCATTTTATTCGGGGCTCATACATCGTTTTACACAATACATAAATAAACATACTGTGCCAAGTACCTTCACATGTCTGCTGCTGTTATCATTCTCCAAACATCTGCCTTTCCCCTTGAGCCCCTGGTATCGACTTTTCCATCCCTTCCCCTCTTCCCCTGCTCTCCCTTCCCCATCAACCTTCAATACTTTATAAATTATTATTGTTCTGTCATATCTTACACTGCCTGACCTCTCCCCAACCCACTCCTTTGATGTCCGTCCTTCCAATAGGAGCTTATGTGTATATCCTTGCAGTTGGTTCCATCTCTCTACCCCACCTTCTCTCCACCCATCCGGCAGCTCCAATCTCACCACTGACCCATAGGGGCTCATCCGTCTTGGTTTCCCCATATCTTCAACTCCCCTTTCTACTAGTGTACCTTCTCCATTCCATCTGGATTTGTAAGGTAGAGTTGGGACTATGATAGTTGGGGGTGGGGGAAGGCTTGAGGAACTAGAGGAAACTTGTATGCATCATCACTGCCTGGCTGCACCTTGACTGGTCTGTCTCCTCCCCATGACTCCCATGTAAAGGAGTGACCAATTACCCACCAGTGGGCCTTGGGTCCTCACCCTGCTCTCCCCCTCATTCATGATTATGTGATTCTTGTTCTTTGATGCTCGATACCTGCTCCCTTCGGCTTCTCTTGATCACACATGCTGGTGTGCTTCTTCCATGTGGGCTTTGCTGTTTCTGCACTGAATGGCGACTCATTTATCTTCAAGTCTTTGAGACTCCAGACATTTAATCATTTGGTAGCTGGGCACCATCTATTTTTTCTACTCTGTTTGCCTCTGTATCCATTTGTCTTCAGGGATCATATCGGGAGTTAATTGGTCCATTGATTTTGATTTTTGTTCTTGGGTGTCTGATATCTGATTGTTTCAGCACCTCATGATAGCACAGGCAAGTAAGCTTCTTTTTTATAGTGGGTTTTATTGCTCCTGAACTGGATGGCTGCTTGTTTATGCTCAAACCTTTAAGACCTCAGATGCTGTGTCTTTTCATAGCTGGGTACCATCAACTTTCTTCACCACTCTTGCTCATGCTCCCACATGTCCTTGGGCTCCTTGGGGATATGTGCACACAGTGTTGTTTCCCCCCCACCCCCACCCCCCTGCCCCGTTTGATGTCTGTTGCCTAGTCCTTTCACCACCTTGTGGCCATGCTGGCTGTTGTGCTTCTTCTGTGTGGGTGTGGTCTCTTCTCAGTTAAATGATCTATTGTTTATCTTCAGGTTTTTAATACCCCAGACGATATATCCTTTGATAGCTGGGTACCATCAGCTTTCTTCACATTTGCTTATGCACCCATTTTACTTCAGTGGTTGTGTTGGGCCAGTGAGCTTCGTGGAATACCAGATTCATAGAACAAAGTGTTCTTGCATTGAGGGAGCACCTGGGTGCTGAATTAGTTGCCTAATGCTCTATCAAGAGACAAAATGTCCTCAAAAGAGCAGACAATGTTAACAGGAGAGGGTAGAGAGCTTAGGGGCATGGTCACTGATGGACAAGTGGGTGGAGGAGATGCCATTACCTAAGATAGCAAACACTGAAGAAGGACCTCCTTTTCCATTCATGAAGCGGATATGCATTAATCTGAAAATCTCATGCTCACTACCTGCCAGCCCTGCAGAGGACTGGCTACAGGCCCACTCTTCCCCAATGACCAACATTGTCAGTACCTTGGTTTGTCGCTGTTGAAAGATGGAGCAGTTGCGGCTGACATGTGGGGACTCATGTGCTACATGCTCCCTAGTTGACATCTCAGTATGAACAACAGGAACAAATACAACTCTGTGGTTTGAGTTCTTTCTTTTCTTTTCTTTCAGCTCCCTTTTTACATAATCTCCAACAATAAGTGGCCTGTGAGTGTCTGGGTACAGGCTGTACTGAACATTTATCTCCCCCATGAAGATGAAAAGATAAGCATTTTGTCTCTTGATAGAGCATTAGGCAACTAATTCAGCACTGGGCCATGTGTTTTTTCTTCCGACTTTTCACTTCAGCCGGGAGAAAGGGCTGTCTCTGGATTTGGCCGGTGTTATCTTAATCCGACTTCACCTACTGTAGCTGTTCGTTCTGGGCCATGCCTTTGACAAGGGCCACAGCCTGGAGGGGACAGGCAGCTGACTTCTAGGTCCTGTTAAAGGAAAGGGCTGTAGGATTCGAAATTCAAAAGAACCAACCAGCTTTGGAAGGACATGTTCCTGCTGTACAAAGGCATCAGTGCAACCAAGTGCTTCCCCAGCCCCCACCTCAGGAATCAGCTGGTCCTCAGCCCTCGGCCTGGGATAGCAGGGAATTCTGCTGTGCTCTCAAAGGGCTCCAAAGGAAGACTGGGCCAGTGAGTCCCCGGGGAAGATGTAGTGGCGGGTGTGCGGAACTGAGCCCTCATCTTAGTTCTGACCTTAGTTTGTACAGGGATTTTGAACAAGGAACTGGGCTTTGGTCACCTCATCGTTTTTCTTAGATAAAGGAAGGGAACGAAGCTGATGGATCTCCATGCTCATTTCAGCCTTGTTTGGGAAAAGCAAAACTATGTCTGGCTCGACATCTCTGAGGCTTTGGGAAGTTTCTCTTCATTTACAACAAGGGGCTTGGGCTAGAGGATCTCCTAGAGTCACCCGAGAGGCCTGAGAGGTCGCTCTCCATCTGAAAAGGCTTTGATGATGATCCCACAGGGAAAACCGGCTAAGGGCTCTGGACGAGTTACAGCTTCTGACCTATTTTATCCTTGCTCCGACCGACTCTCTGGTCTCAGCCATGGTTTGTACCAGCCATCCATGCACCTGCTCTGCGGCTCTATGACTCAGAGCTGCCGCTTGTTGTGTGCCACTGAGTTCATTCTGAGGCATTTCAACCCTCTGTGGCATAGAACTGCCCCACGGGGCACCCTCAGCCATTTAATGGGAACCCAGTCTCAAGTCTTCTCTCTGGCAGAGCCGCCTATGGGCCTGACCAGGGTCTCTTTTGGTAAGTAAGCAGCTGAGCACGTGACCATGTTACCACCCGGACTCTTCTGTCGGTGGAGAGTCAGGTAATACAAGGGAGCAGACAAGTAAGCTTCCTACTAAGGATCTTATGAAGACCTAAAATGCCTGCAAAAGATGGAGAGCCTTCAGAAGCTTCGGTGCTTTCGTTTTCTCGCTCTTTGTCATGAATTAGGTGAAAGTTTACAGAACAGACCGTCGTTTTCCACTTGGCCATTCTGACACACCCGCCTTCGTCTTCTCCTCTCACTCCTCTCAACCTGCTACCACTTATCCCACTTCCTCCCTGTGCTTCCTGTGTCCATTCCTCCTCCTTTCTTTGCTCACTGAACTTTGTCTCCAGGTCAATGCTGGCTCTTGGATTTTAAATGACTGATTATTCTAACGTGAAGGTGGGTTCGGTCCCAGACCGGAAAGGTCAGAGTGATGATAGTCTTGCATAGGGCTCGGGGCGGGGTTGGGTGGGCTGGAGGTCCCCACTTGTCTCTGTCAGATAAGCAAGGCTGGACTCTTTTATGATTTTGAGTTGGGTTCCACATTTTTCTCTTACACCATTTAGGAGCTCCAAGTGTGATCTTTGTTAGAGCAATTGGTAGTGGTAGCTGGGCGTCATCTCATTCTTCTGGTTTCAGAATTGCTGAGTTTGATATTTGCAAGGTCCATGACTCCAGTGGACTAATTGCCTCCACTGGGTGTGTCACTCTTCTTTCCTCTGAAATGGGAGAGATCAAGAGTTGCACTGGGTGACTCCTCATGGCCCGTTAAGACCCCACTCGCTACTCACCGAATTAGGAAGCAGAGCATTGCTTTGTGAACTCTGGTCTTCCAGTGGACCTGGCTGTCCCTCCAGATGATGGTCCTCAGCCCCCAGACCGAGACTCATTCCCTCAAGGTGCTTGGTTATGTCTAAGGAGGTTTCACAACTTTATCCCCCTCCCCTCTATCCTGCGCCACGTTCATGGATATATGTGTACAACTATCTTCTGTCCCATCTTTCCACATTCATGGGTTTATTTCTAGTCCCCTCCCATCTGTTCAGTCTGCGTGTGTAGATCTGTGCCATCCACAGTTGTCAGACTGAGCGTGTAACAGGGTTGGCCTCTGTTGCCTCTCACCCTCGCAAGTCTCCCAGTGTCTTCCCTCGCCGCCGTCACATGTTCCCAGCCACTTACTGTTTATTGCCTTTTCCTTCACTTCAGATGACACCCTTCCATGCCCTAGCCCATGACAGCCCCTCCTGCCCCACCCTGGGGAGCCAGCTGACTTCTCAAAGGGGAAGGAGAATCACCAGTCCAAGCCTACGTCCTCTGAGGCCGAGATCAGAACTGATTTCACCCTGTATCCCTTTTGTTCCCTCTCTGACACCAACCACCCCTCCCATGACCCTCTGCTTCTCTGTTAGGTTCTATAATCTGTGGGAATGGCCACAAAGGACTCACAGACAATAATCATAATTATAATTATGGGATTTATTGGGAAGATAAGAGTTGACCTTAGATTAATTCTTCAGATTAATTCCTCTTCTTAGCTATCTTTCCAGGAATACTGTATTGTCGGACCATAAGACACACTTTTTCCCCCACAAAAAAGTGGGGAGAAATGAAGGTGTGTCTTATGGTCTGAAGGTATGCACCCCCAGAACATTTGTTTATGGTCTCATGTGCCCGCTTACTGTCCACTGCTGTTTGTATGCTGTAGATTGCTGTGTGTTCGGGGGAAGTCCCGCCTCCTGGAGTCTCAATGTCCATCAGGTCACGTGATTGGCACAATGCATGCCTCCCCTCATTTGTTAATGAAAGTGATGTTGGTTCTTAACACGACTGGGATTTACGCTGCTAAATACTACCATATTTTGCTTTATTGTAATAAATGTTTGTATATTGGTACTATTCAGTTCAGATTTTCCCCCCTTGTTTTCCTGCTCTAAAAACTGGGTGCATCATATAGTCAGGTGTGTCTTATGGTCTGAAAAATACGGTACTTCTCTCTAGCCCTTGGTCCCTCAGTCACATAGCCCTTTGGCTTATGGCCTGCTCAGGGCAGTGTTAGAAAACTCTTTGAGCATTGATAAAAGCTTAAAGGGGCCTCACTCTGAAAAGCAGCTCAAGCTTTACACATCCACACTCTGTCTCTTCTTCTTGATGTGGCTGGCTTTGCCAAACCTCCACAGCTACTGCCCCTTCACAGGGATCTCAGGGCCCAAGGATCATGCTACACACGTGGTTCTTCTGTACTGCTGGTTGTAGAGCCCCCATTCCTTCCTGCTGGAAGGGGGGGGGGGAAGAGCACTTAATTCCCATGGGAATGGCAAAAGTGACCAATCCCCGAGTTAGACACTCCAACGCAGTCATCTGGTAGGAGTTCCAAAGAGCAAAAGAAGGTCCATCAACTGGACCACAGCCATGTATCCTCAAGGCAGCAGCGCTCCATGATGGCGCTCATGCACAACGGTTGCACTCAGTCACGGTTGAACAATTAATAATTACAAAATCACAGCTGTGGCAACTCAACTTTCAACTCAGATTCTTCCTAGAGTACAGAGGTTACTTTGATGTGGATAGAAAGATGTGAGGTTTCCACTGGTTCCTTAGTAACACCCCGTTTGTGTTGTATGTGTTCGTTCGGACAGGGGTGGGAAATGGCTGAGACTTTAACATAAAGCGATTTTAAGCGGGACACCACTGACTGGTGGGGGCGCTTCTTGATTACACATTTGGTCTATATGGAGCAACAAAAAATGTTCATAGAATGCAAAAATAGTAATTTTTTTTTGCAAAAATAGTATTGTAATATATTTATTTTAATTTTAAAACGCCGCGGGATGTTGTTAAGTTGTTAAAGAGTGGAACGCGTCTGGTCACCTTATTTTAACCCCTTCCTTCACTGCTCTGTTCTCTCCTTGCAGTGTCCTGCCCTTCATTCTGGACAACCACTGTTTTACTGCAGTCCTGCTCCTGGAGTGTGCTATGGTTATGTAAGCCACAAGTCACACGAATCCAGCCTTCTAAAAGCCAGGCCCTCCATGCCAACAAAGCCTCTCAGCTGTGAGCAAGCCTTTCTTAATTACCTGTGGGAGGTGAAAAACAACCTGTTGACACCTTCTTGATGAAAAACCCCTGTTGTTCTCAACTTTCTCTGCTTTCTTCCAGATCCAATTCAATTGCAGTCTACCCTCTGTTCACAATAAACTATTTTACTTTTTATTCTACTTTACAGGGAAGGTGGAATCTATCAAATCTGGTCACCCAACTGACTCCCCTGCCCATTTAATTGATTCAGAATCTCCCTGTTTTCCTCTTTTAATAAACAAGGCTCTCTTTCCTTTGCAGTTTGCTCTTCTCTTTGGGTCCCAATTTCATATCTCCCACGTCCCTTACTCTAGCGCTCTCTGTCCATGCCTCCCAAGCTCCACTGCAGTCTCTGTTGTCCTCTCTTCTCTCCCTTTTGTCTCTCTTCTATCCTTCCTGTGTTCATGCTTCCAGAAACATGCCCAATGAATCCAGCTAACTCACTGGAGCTACTACTTAGCTGCAAGCTTCTTTTCTCCCATAACCAAAAAGATTATTGAAGATCAGCTTGCTCTCCTTATCTTTTTTAATATTTTGAAATCACTTAAAAATCATTTTATTGGCTCTTATAGTTCTTTTTTGGGGGGGGCATCACTGCTCTCTGGTGGTGGGAGTAGGAGGCTCAGCCCCACTGCTGGAATTGAACCTCCATCCCAGTGGGCCGCAGGGCTCAGCCCGGCTCTTACAGTTCTTATAACACTTTGTTACATATGTTGCCATCATCCTTTTCAAAACATTTTCTTTCTATTTGAGCCCTTGGTATCAGCTCCTCTTTTTCCCTCCTTCCCCTTGTGAACCCTCCATACATTATAAATTATCATTATTTTCAAATCTTACAACATATGCTGTCTCATTTCATCCATATTTCGGTTGCTTGTCCCTCTTGGGGGGTGGTGGTGGTTATATATCGATCATTATAATTGGTTCCCCCTTTCTTCCCTTTACCCCCTTGTTATCATTACTCCCATTATTGCTCCTTGGGGGGTTATCTGACCTGGATTCTGGGATGTTGAGAGCGCTTATCTGTACCAGTGGACATGCTCCCATTTAGTCAGATTTGTAAGCTAGAACTGGGGTCATGATAGTGGGCAGGGACTGGAGGGGGGTGAGCATTAAAGGACTAGAGGAATGTGTGCTTCTTCTGTGCCATACTGTACCCTGGCTGGCTTGTCTCTTCCTTGTGATGCTATTGTGTGGGGATGTCCAATTGTCCACAGATGGGTTTTGGGTCTCCACGTCATCCCCCCCTCTTCTGTCTCGACAAGGTTGTTTGTTTTGGGTTTTCTGATGCCTGGTACCTGGTCCCATGGATACCTGGTGGTCATACAGGCTGGTGTGTGTCTTCCATGTCTCGACATCACAGCCTTTGCTTGCTCCTTGTGTACTACCTGACTTGTGCACCTGCTCCTCTACCAAAGGCCATGATGTCCTTTCTTTTTTGTAAACTTAGAGTTATTTAATTGAGTTCTCTGCAAGAATCTAGAACACCAACTTGTGAGGATAAACCCCATTTGTGAGTGCGAGGGTAGCACGCTAGTAGCCTTGGAGCTGGGGAACAGCTTTGATTTTTGACAAAATTTGGGAGTCCACAGCTTTCTGATCAGCCCGGCGCTGATCTGTGATCTCGTATTTCTCTTTCTCGGCGTCAAAGAGCTCGCCCTCTTGGTGCCTGGGTTTCTGCAGCTTCTTCTTGAAGTAGGCGTCCGTGAGGTGCTTGGGGATTTTCACACCGCTGAAGTCAACGTTGGTGGAGGTGGCGATGACGAATGTCTGGTGTGTTCTACGCAGAGGCACTTGATTGAGGGAGAGAGGTCCAGTCACAAGCAGCCTGCCACTGTCCAGCTGCTTCAGGAAGACCACTCTCTTGCCTCGGTGGCGCCCGGCGAGGATGATCAGGACGGTCCCCGGGGTGATGCTGGCGCACAGTGTCCTGACGTGCTGGCTGAAGGGCTTCCTGCCACGGCTCAACTGCTTCCGAGGCACGTCTACCATGGGCTGGTAATACCTAGGCATCTTGCGCAGCTTCACCACTCAGGTACTGCCGTTCTTGTCCCCTTCAACTGGCTTGGTGACCGTGACCAGGATCACCTTCTTCTTTTTCTCAATCTTCGACTTGGCCGTGGCGCAGGACTTCCTCTTGTACATGGCCTTTCAGGAATACATGGCGGAGCGGGAATACCGGCCGATGCCTTAGACCAGGACGGGGTTTTGGCTGCAGTGGGGCTTCCCTTTCTTGACCTTTTGGCCCTTCCCCTTCACTTGGCCCCTGCTACTTGCATTCTTGAGTTCAGGCTTCTTCTCCTTGGTGCCTGGATTCTTTCTCAGCCTTTTCACCGGCCATCTTGCAAGATGGGAAAAATGATGTCCTTTTACGAAATGCAATCAGATCGAGTCTGTGACATCTAAGGAAATACTCCTCCTCCTATTTCTTCCAGAGCCTCATGTGAATGAGCCACTGCATACACATTGGTTGAATTTAATCTCTGAATATGCAACTATTGTTTTATAGTCTATGTGATTGCACATAACCATATTCGTACTGAAAGGCTTTCTTGTCAGGAGAAAAAAATCCCTGTTGACTAAACTGAAATTAGAATGAGCAGAAATAGCTAAAACAAAATCATCTACTTCTTACCTCTCACTCTCCAAAGAAAAGCCTTCAAGTATGATAAACTTTCACAGATTCTTCCAGCCACCTCTCTCTACCCCAGTGTCCATCCCCACATATCGAATGTCCACCTCAATAAACAATGCAATGCTCTTATAGGAAACGTTTCCTCACTGTTACTATTGGAAATAGTCTCTCTACTTTACCCCCAAAATTATCTAGGGTTATAACTCATTGGTTCTTGTTTTCCTCTTCAAGCACTATACCCCAAACCAACTGAAGTTGTCAAGCCACTTCGGATTTGCAGTGACCCTGTAGTCGGATGGATCAGAGCTCCTCCACAGAGTTTGACACTCGGCAAAGGTGTTTATTAGGGTTGTATCCGCTCACCCTACTAATTCAATCTGTATGCTGAACAAACCATCAGGGAAGCTGGAGCATATGAAGAAGAGTGCATTCCAGAGTGCTGGATTAGAGGGAGATTTACTAACAACTTTCAATATGCAGAAAATACAACCATGCTTGCAGAAAGTGAGGAAGACTTGAAGCACCTGCTGAGAAGGTCAAAGATTGCAGTCTTCTGTATGGACTATCCCTCACTGTCAAGAAAGCCCAAACCCTCACAACTGGATCAAGAGGTAGCATCATGATAAATGGAGACACGCTTGAAGGTGTCCAGGACTTTGTCTAGCTTGGTTCCAAAATCAATACTCATGGAAGCAGCAGTCAAGAAATTGAAAGATGCATTGGATTAGGCAAATCAGCTTCACAGAACCTCATTAGTGTATTGGAAGGCAAGAATGTTTCTTTGAAGACGCAGGTGCCTCTCCAAGAGCTGGATGGACACCCTACTGCAATGAGGGGCTCACAAAGAGAAACTATGGCAAGAACTAGGCAGGGTTTCCTTCTGTTGTGCCCAAGTGACTATGGGTCAGAACCCACCGGAACCCACCGGCCAGCAACAATCACAACCCAGGGTCTCCAAGGCCACCTCTCTGGATAGAGCAGCCCCCACAGCTTTCTCCTACAGAGAGCCTGGTGAAGAGTTGACCCACCCACCTTTCAGTCAGCCAATGAACAATTAGCTGCTACCCCATCGGCATTACTATCTACCATTGTAGACATTAATTATTGCATGAAAAAAAGAAACTCACAGGACAAGGCCTCTTCAGGTTATTTTTTGTGTGTGTGCACCAAGGCATGTAGCAAATAGCTAATAAGGATTTGGTGAGTGGCTGATGCTCATGGTCTCTTTACACTCATTTCATCATCAACCCACGATGCTTCAGTGACCAACGCCTGCTTGTTACCGTCACTACTTTCCTCAAGGTATTTCCTCTCTCCTGTCACAGGAAGTTGAGCAGAAAAGGTCTTTGTGAGTCATCTGTTGGATTTTAAAGGGGAGCGTGAGAAACAGTACAAGGTGGACATGGCCCGCTGGCTTTGGAATCGCACGCAGGAAGAGAGTTGTGCCAAGTCGGTTCTGTCTGACCCATAGCAACCCTATGCACCACAGACCCAAGCACGGCTCGGCCCAGCGCCAGCATCACCACTGTTCCTCTGCTTGTGCCTAGCATTGCAGCCGCTCTGCCAACTGCTCTCCTGAGGGCCTTCCTCTTTCCTATGGTGCCTCCGCTTTCCTATGATGCCCTTCTCCAGAGACTGGTCTCTCCTGACGCATGTCTGAAGTGTGGGTGGTTTTTTGCCATCCTTATCTCTACAGAACACTCTGGCCAGACTTCTTCTGAGACCGATAGGCTTGTCCTTTGAGCAGTCCATGTTCTTCTCCAGCTCCGCCATTCAAATGCATCAATTCTTCCGGCTCCCTTAAGCACCATGGCTTGTGTGTCATCCTTACTTTTTAATGCTGTACAGAGGTCTTGTGCACAGATTTTCCTAATGCAAAGCATCACTTGACTTCTTGACGGTGGTTGAGTTTTGTGGTCTGAGAACATCTATGCAACAAATATTGGTTGATCACCTACCATGGTACCAAAGACTGTTCTAGGCACTGGTTTTATAGTATAAATAAAACAAAATAAGGAAAAGGTACTTGCTCTCATATAGCTTAACTTTCAGAAGGGAGAAGAGACAATAAACAAAGTAAGTAAGTAAAGTACACATTAGAAAATAAAAAGTGCTATGAAGAAATGTACAACAGGGGAGGGGAAGTGTGTGGGGGTTACTGGAGGACTCTTTGAAAAAGTAACATTTATGGAAGTGAGAGAGAGAGAGCTGTCTAGTAGAGAGGGAGGTTGTTCCTGGCAGAGGAACCTGTGAAAGAAGTGGGCTTGCTGAGTTGAAGGCACCACAGGCCGGTAGGGTTTGCATGGTGGCATAGGACGAGAACAGTAGCAGGGAAGTGTGGGAATTAACTGGGTGGTGCATGAGGCAGATTGGACAGAACCTTCTAAACCATACTAAGAATGTTGGCTCTAACTCTGGAGCAGTTTGAGCAGAAGAACAGCATGATTTGTCTTTAGTTTTCAAAGGATCACTCTGTGTTGTGGAACGTCTACAAAGACGCAAAGGTGAAAACTGATCACTTAAGAAGCTAATCCAATAATGCAGGTGAGAAGTGATGATGGATTGAGTCAGGATGATGGAAGTGGAAGTTGAAAGAAATGATTGAAGTCGGCATGTATTTTGAATGTAAGCCAATAGGATTTGCTGCCTACACAAACATGAAGTATATAAGAGGGGTTGAGTATGATTGCATAAGGGGTTGATTTGTTACATAAGCAAATGGTCAAATGGCATGAGGTGAGGAGGTTACGGGAGGTTGGGGGGGAAGAGGACCAGAAGCGCATTTTAGGGCAGAGTCAATTTGGCAGTGCTGACTAGATTCATAGTGGAGTAACTACTAAGGAAATTGTTATATGCCTATACCTCATTTATCAACTATCTCATTCAATGTCTTGCTTTACAACAATAGTAAAATTTCCACTCTCAATTTTGTGCACGGGCAACTCACATTTAACAGTAACAGATGTGGAGTACCAGACAAGTGGAACCTGGCTGTGATGGCTGAAGTATGTGTTAATGATGGGGGGGGGGCAGGGGGAAGGGGCATGACTCTCTGACTTGACACTGATGTAAGGATACACGTGAAGAGCTTTTAAAAGGTGGCGGGAAAGTTTCATTATCTTTTCATTCCATTTTTCCACATACTTTTTGAACCGCCTCATATTTATTTTGGGAGTTACTGAATGATCAAAATTGGCAATTTTATAATGACACAATTTGGTAATGATGTCATTTGGTGGTTATGCAACAAGGTCATCTTTCATGCTGTGACCTTATGTGGCTGTCCTCCATTAGTGCATAAGGCCAATTTTTGCATTGGAAGCTAATTGTGTTGATGAGTGAAGGACAGGTAGGTAGGTAGGTAGATAGATAGATTAATGGATGGATGGATGGATGGATGGATAGATGATAGATAGATAGATCTAAAAAGGTTCAGGCTAGAAACACTAATTGGGTGTCTAAGCCATGAAAATGAATGAGATCCCTAAGGTAGGTGTGGAGAGAAGATGATTGGTATAAAGACTTAATCCCATGGTGCTCCAACCTGAAGCCATAGGAAAAATGAATGGGTGTAAACACACTTGAGTGTTATGAATCTGTTTCTAATTTCTTGTCTCCAATGTTCAAAGGCTCCTCTCTATCAAACCTAGTGAGGTCCTTCTGCATTAAGACCAACAGCTTCTGAAATTGAGAGTTGTTCAGCTACCACTTTCTAAAAAAAAAAACCCTGAAAAAGGCCCTTTGAGTTTATGTGCCCTATTGCCTAATTCCATATTCTCATTTTTGCTTTTAAGGGGATGAGAGCGAGGACCAGGGAGAAGGGCATTGCTTGATGGCTGCAGTATTTCCTAAAGTAAAGCTCTTTTGCAATGCTCAACGGCATGAGGCACTGTGAAACACCAAGACAGCAAGGGCATTTCGGTTATCAAAACGCTGTTGGCTTTCAATTAGGAAGAAGCAAGCAGAGCCAATCCATCTACCTGGGCTGAGATCTTGGAGGAATAGAGGGCAAGTCAGCACTCTGCACCCAAACCTGAAATTCTCTTGAAGAGGACTTTTAAAAGTTTGTGTGTGTGCGTGTGTGTGAGTGATGTATGCCTGTGTCTTAAAGTTTTAATAGTATTTTCAAAATTTAAAATGTGAAATGAAAAAAATGTGAAATGTAGACTTTAAAAAAAAACCCCAAAACATTAAATTCTATTTTCTGACTGCCCCAAATCTACTCCCACCCCTCAGAGGTAATCCTATTTGCTTTCAAAGTTTGAACAGTTAAAATTCTAACTCAGTTGAGGAACAAACACTGTTCTCAGGAGAGAGTTCATGGGAATGTAGATTTGCTTTTTTTCAAAAAGAGAAATTTAACACCATGGGTGTTAAATGCCTTCCTAATTTCTTCCTAATTTTCTTTTTCACAAACCTTTGCTTTGGGTCACCACCTTATTGTACCTTTCAGCATTTCTCAGACCTCTACACAAAAGGGTGGAAAGGACACACGGACAAAGGCCCCCAGTGCTCTCGATGTCAGACCCAATAGCAGCGCCTCCTGCACTGACCTAAGGCTGTCCTTTCTTCTTCTTTCTGAGTAGCAGAAAGAGCACAATCACGTTTGTTATCCTGCACTGAGGTCCATCGGGCATCACTAGCTATATTTGAAGCAACTTAGCAATCATCAAATGAGGTATAGACATCTTGACTTTGAAAAGCTTGAACCATTTTTGGTTAAACAAAAGGGGGCCGAAGGGCTATGATAGAGGGTGGTAAAAATTCCAAATAGATTACATACATTTGTCCATAGTTAAAGACCTCTGCGTATCCGGACCTTGGAATAAATACATCCATATAAACCATAGAATTGCCTTCTTTGGGGAAGGCCCACGGAAAGGGGCACAGGTTTCAGGAAACACACAGACTGGGTCCTTCACCTCACAGCCATCGAGTCCATTCTGACTCATCCGCCCCTATGCCCCTGTGCATTTCTGAGCCTGTGACTCTCTAAGAGAGGAGAACCTTTATCAGTCTCCCTTGGAGTCACCGGTGGTTTCCAGCTGCTGCCCTGGCAGATCACAGCCCAGCCTGTAACTACTCTGCCACCTGGGCTCCTCTGTCACTTTACACTACTCTTATGTCCCAGGACAAACTACCGACTCTCTTTCAGCTTTGGCTCCCTCGCCTGTCAGAAAAAAGATGACCAGTCCCTACTCCATAGGTTATCATGAGGATTAGCCAAGATCCACTCGGTAGCCATCTAGATGGGGCAGGGCTGATTCCCAACAATTGTAACACCTGCAGTTAGCCATGAGGAGGGAGAAACTCAACTGCGGTCAGCTGTACCAGAAGTAGATATGTACTAAAGCTGCAGTTCTCAACCTCCCACACGCCGAGACCTGTGATACAGTTAGTTCCTCACATGGTGGTGACCACCCCCCGAACAATTATTTTCATTGCTACTCCCTGTCGTTTTGCTACTGTTATGCATCAGGCGACCCCTGTAAAAGGGTTGTTTGACTCCCAAAGGGGTCGCGACACATAGGTTGAGAACTGCTGTACCAGAGGAAAGGCTAATGTCAATGGTTAAAATGCCCAACTGTGAACCAGGGAAGCTCTCCGTCCACCCAGAGACACCTTGGAAGAGACCCCAGACACTCTACTCCTGAACAACCAGCTGCTGAAAACCATGGCGAAAATTCTACTATGACACGCACATAAGGGGTCCTCCGTCATGAGTCGGGTATACAGGAAGTGGGCAGCAGCGGGGAAGCACAGAACACTTTGTCTGGTGATGAACTACCGGGCAGGCCTAGCAGCCTCTGGTTCCAAACCTGTGACGGTGCCTTCTGGCCACTGCCCTAGGACCGACCAGGGATATTTCTTTTGTTCTTGATTTCTTTTAGAGAGGAGGTCAGATGAAAAATTCTCCAGGGTTTGAGAAATTTAAATATTGACCATCAATTCAGAAAACAGCCTCTCATCTATCTATCCTTGTAGTTGGAATCATGAATGTGGAACTTCATTTTGGATGGGCATTTCCATTCACATAAATCATGAAATGACTATAACCGTATGAAACACAGTGACAGTAGGAATGTGTTTCTTCTTTGTATGGCTCAACAATGACCAAATTCTTCTGATCTTGTGTTCTTATTTTCATGGTAGTTGGATGTGGTAGTTACACAATCTGTTGTCAAGTTGAGTACTAAGAGTGAAGGGGTGGAGTGTAGTCAATCAGGGCGCAGCTTGATGATCTCATTTGGAGACACGGAGATAAATAGCTCACTGCAGGGGGGAGATAGGCGCACTCCCAGTGAGACATCGCTGTGGAGAAGATACATGGAGCTGCACTGGAGCCCGGGAGCTGGAGGAGCCACATGGAGAGCCCTGCCAGCACTAAGATGCTTACACTGCCACTAGATCCACTAGCATTTCCACCCACTGGCTTGTGATCTTTCTGCATTCAGCGTCATTGCATGTGTTTCCTGAGACTATAGAGGGATTTATAGATTGGAATTGGACATATGGGCTAATATCAGACTGGGCTGTCTTCTCAATATTCAATTGCTCTTGTATATAAAGCTCTTTCTTATACACATGAGTGTCTATGGATTTGCTTCTCTAGTCTACCCAGACTGACACACCAGAGAAGCTCAACTCAAACCAAACCCATGGCCATTGAGTTGATTCCGACCCATCATGGCCCTGTATACAGGACAATGTTGACGTGGAATAGAGAGAGGATTCTGTGCCCAGAATGACAGTCTGGGCATCATCCATGACTCAAGCTGTGCTCCTTTGCATTGGTCTTTGAGTTAGGGGAACAAAAAGAAGTCTGATGGGGCAAGACCAAGATTGTAGGGTAGATGGGGCAATATTTCCAAACTAAATTCTCATAGGTCAGGCCTTGCCGCCCTCAAACATGAGCAGGTGTATAGTTATAAAGGAACGCACATTTCTCAGTGCATCTTTTCTGACCTTTTGATCCTCAACGCTGTTTTCCATGTTTTTGAATGTTCTATGCTCCTATCATCTTGCCTCCACCAAGACAATCTATCAAGATGACCCCTTGGGCACCCCCAAACACAGGGGCCAGCACCTTCTGAGCTGCCCTCTCTGCCTCAAATTGAACTGGCTCAGAAGGTCCCCTTGGAAGCCACAGTTTTGCTTGAATTTTTTATTTGTTTTGATTTGATTGCTATCTGGATTACGTGGGTAAATCTAAATCCTGTCACCAGTTCTGATTCCTTCCATAAAGCTATCAATAGCTTCAATCATGCTTAAAAGGCTGACGGAAAGATTGCCTCTCTGAGTCAGGTGAACCTTGGTGCTCTTTTTAGTCCCTAACCTCCAACCCCTTTTTAAGGGCATTCATTAAGTCAAGTGTGTTTCTGAGAAAACCGGTCTGCCACAGCCACCAAGTATGTTTTGTTCGTGATCAGCCTGCGCATGTGTGAACGAGAACCTCGGGAACAGCAAGACTTTTTAATATGTAAACGTAAGTACAAGTCACACAGGCCACAGTGGGAAAGTACATTGAAACTATTTTCAGTGCAGAAGGTTCCCTAGTCCCCTTTGCCACTCTGCTAATGGGACTTTGGGGGATGTGGGGTGGGAGAGCACCAGGTTATAGGAGTGGGAAGATGACTGAGTACCCCACAGTCTGACTCCCTCAGTCTGAATGGAGCACTATCTGGGCAGAGAAGCCAGCCAGAAAGGGCATTGTACTCAAGGGAGTCACCAGCTTGTGCCCCCCCACCCCAGTTGGTTAACCCCTTGTTCCCCAAAAGGAAGAAGGTAGTGTATTGTTAGCTCTTAATTTCACTTGGTTCAGTTTATATCTTAAATGAAAATCTGCTGAAATCTTTACAATTTTCAAAAAAGAATTAATTCCAACTTGTCAGGACTCTCTAAGGCAGAAAGCGGGATGTCCAGGCCTATAATCACTTAGGAAGCACACTGCCACCTCTTTCTCTCTTGGTACAGCTGGTGGCTGGTTGGTTTTGACGGAAGACCTCTTATCCAACGAGTGTTTACTTAAATGACTGCACCACTAGGACACCCCTCCCTCTTTAAAACAGAAACCCACCTATTTGTATAAGAACAAGCAAATTTCATATATATGTATATATATTCTAAATTTTGATATGGTTGGCTATTTAGTGCAGTCTTGGGAATTTTGCACCACAGCAGAAAAATATGAAATATGGAACAGTTCACTTGAAATTAAGACCTTCCTTTCATTATCAAGCCTTAGGGATTTCCCAGCCCCGCAATTTTTCTGGCTTTAATTTTTTTTTAAGGCGTTCGCTTTTATTCTAAACCCAGCACTACCACCCCCAACACACACGTGCACGTGCACGCGCACATATACATCCGGTTATATAATGAAGCCAAAACAGACAAGGAAGGGAAGTCAAGATTAATAGCAATGAGAATGGTGACGATTGTAATAAGCTCAGCCAGTGGTATTTACACAGCACTCTCCTTCTAGAACCGCAGAGCCGGAGCAGATATTATCGCACTAAGCCTCCTGGCGGCTTTCTCAGAGCGGCTTTGTGGGAGCTCCTCAAAGGAGACGGCGAGCCGCTGAAACCTAACCCAGCGCTCCTGACGCACGCCATTGTCCTTGCCACTTACCAGCCACCTTCCTGTCAGGTGCCCAGTAAGCAGGTTAACTGATAGGCGGTGATTAAGGGAGCTCCTGCCTACGTGCAGTGACTGGTGGAATGCAGACTTTCCTTATTAATACGATTAGATTTTTGAGTACACACCAGCGACAACGGAGAAGGAAAGATTGTCTTGAAGGGGGTGGGGGACTCACTGCGCCCCCAATGCAGCATGGGCCTTCTGAGCCTGGCCGGAAGCAAGTTGCCAAAGGCCACCTCTTCCTGTGGGGAATGCGACAGTTGGCAAGTTCAGGGCCATTCTTTATTCACTTGTTTTCATATTCCTAAATGCCACCAGCACATTCCTTTAAAAAAAGAT
>PVJH01007038.1:73303-96152 GCA_004026705.1 Nesogale talazaci | reverse complement strand
TATTTCATGGCACCATTTATTATAAGGAAAACAAAGAAAAAGAAAAATATTATTATTATTTTATTATTTAACACCAAAAGATAAGACTTTGAAGACAACAAGGCCAGAAAAGGGGTCAGAGGAGAGAACATGAAATGATGAACAGAGGGAGAGTAGAAGGCAAAACAAGCACATCCACATTTGTGGGGGCTTTACTGAGATACTCTTTCTGACGTCACTTGATGAGATGGGCTGGGCATCTACACAGAATATGTTTTTCTGTAAGAACCAAAATAAACAAGCAAAGCTTAAAAAGAGAAAGGGAGATTATTGTTGATAATGAGGGGGTTGGATCAGAGACCCCAAACCTATCTATAGACAATGAGACATCCCCTCAGAGAAGAATCACAAGGAAGGGATGAGTCAATCAGGACGCAGTATAGCACCAATGAAACACACAATTTCCTCTGGTTCCTTGAGGCTACCTCACCCCCCACTAACATGACCTCAATCCTGCCTTTCACTGCGGGCTAGACCCAAGCATGTGCACAGGTACAGATAAGAGCTCACGACACATGGAATCCATGATAGATAAAACCCTCAGGAACAGAAATGGGAGTAGCAATACCAGAAGGGTAGGGAGAGAAGAGGGGAGGAAGGGGGATACTGACCACAATGATCAACACATACCCCCCTCCAAGAGGGATGAACAGCAGAAACCATGCATGAAGGAAGACAGCAATTGGTGTAAGATATGAAAATATAAGTAATTTATAATTTATCACAGGTCACAAGTGGGGGGAGAGGGAAAAGAGAGGAGCTGATACCAATAGCTCAGCTTAGAAAATGAGGGTGGTAATATATGTACAAATATGACAAATATGTTTCATAAAATTGATGCATGAATTGTTATCAGAGCTGTAAGAGCCCCCAATTAAATTATCCTTTAAAAGAGGTGGAGGGAGAGAGACCTACTAGCCCCTTGCCTGAGAAGCCCTGCAGATTCTTTATGCCTCAGATGAAACATTGGTCTGAGTGGCTATTATGAGGAGGAAAAGCAAGCCTGAAAAGGCTTGGGTTGATTAGTGACATACAAGTTCACGTTCAACACAAAAACAGACAAAATCAGACAATGCATTGCATTAGGCAAATCTGCTACCCAGCAGTGCTTTCTACTTAAGCCCTTGATTTTGGTTCCTCATTTTCCCCCTTCTTCCCCACTCTCCCTTTCCTACTGAAGCTTTGAGAATTTATAAATTTTGTCATATTGTACACTATCTGATGTCTCCCTTTGCCACTTCCCTATTGTCCAAACTCCAGGGAGGAGGTTATATGTAGAATCTTATAATTGGTTCCCCTTTCTTTTTATTAATGTTTTTTTGTGTGTGTGTGTGTAGGCATCACTGCCCCCTGCTGGGAGTTGGAGGCCCAGCATTGTTCCTGGAGATCTGCTGCTGGATGTCAACCACCAACCCTGTGGGCCACAGTCCGCACACAACCATACCTTCCCTCCACCATCCTGGTATCTCCACTCTCACCACTGGTCCTGAAGGGATCGTCTGTCCTCGATTCCCCATGTTTCCAGTTTCTATCTGTACCAGTAGCTGGATTTGTAAGGTAGAATTGGGATGATGATAGTAATGAGAGAGGAAGAATTTAAGAACTAGAGGAAAGTTGTATGTTTCATCACTGCTACACTGCATCCTAACCTGACTGGCTCATCTCCTCCCCGTGACCCTTCTGTAAGGGGATGTACCGTTAACTACAGATGGGCTTTGGGTCCTCAATCTGTACTCTCCCTCATTTATAGGGATATAATTTTTAGTTCTTTGATGCCTGATCCCTGATCCCTTTAACACTTCATGATCACAAAGGCTGGTGTGCTTCTTTCATGTGGACTTTGTTGCTGTTGCGCTAGTTGGCCACTTGCTTACCTTTCAGCCTTTAAGACTCCAGATGCTATATCTTTTGATAGCCGAGCACCATCTGCTTTCTTCACCACATTTGCTTATGCACACATTTGTCTTCAGCAATCATGTCAGGAACAAAAATTGACTTTTTAATCATCAAATATAAGGTGAGTTTGCATGTGAAGTCATCAATTTGTATTCAACAATTTAAGCTACTTGCCAAATCCTGAATAGCTTGCCCTAACCACTCATTTTGATTTCTTTTTTCCCCCTTATAAGAGACTATCTTCCCTCACAAAAGATAACACCTTTCAATTTTCTAGCCCAGGGGTTGGCAAACTGCAGCTTGTGAACCATGTATAGTTCTTCTGGTAGGCACATGTGGCTCTGAAGCAAATTGAAAAAAAATTAGGGATATTATTTAGGTAATGGTGGTTTACTTTGTTTGCAAATATATACTTAGAGTTCTTGAATAATTTTTAGATTGCTATAAGGGCAAAATTGGCTCTTCCATCTCAAAAGTTTGCTGACCCCTGCTCTATCCCGCACATTCCCAAACTTAGTTGGCTCAGAAAGGCCCTTTTGCAAAAACAAAAACGAAACAAAAATCATCACTCAGTGCCCCACTGAAAGCTACATACTTTTGTACCGTGACCCATAGTTTATGTGAAAGTCCGTTTCTTTGGGTAGGAAAATATTTGTCTTGATATTTTCTTTGTAATAATGGTTGCATTCAGTACGTGGCCTTTTGTGATTGATTAACTTTACTCGGCATAATATTCTTCAAGTCCACTTATGCCATGAGGTGTTTATGGTTTTATCATAATATTTTCAGAAATAGTGTGTATGTACCGAAGTACAAATTGTGTGTCTTTACCAACATTTAAAAATCCATTCTTCTACTGTTAGGCATTTAGGTTGTTTCCATCTTCTTGTTATTTTGAACAATGCTGTAATGAATGTGGGAGTGCATATGTCTGTTTGTGGTATGTCTCTCTCTCTCTCTCTCTCTCTCTCTCTCTCTCTCTCTCTCTCAGGGTATAAATCCAGCAAGAGAATTGCTGGGTTGTGCACATTTCTAGTCCCAATGGAGGTAGTGCTATATCGCATTCCATAGCTATTGTACTGTTGTTAGAGTACTGCCAGCACTGTATGAGGACTCTCTACCACCGTTCCCAGCATTTGTTATTTTCTCTCTGTGCGTGTTTACCTTTGCTGTCAATGTTGGTGTTTCGCTCTGATTTGCATCTTTCTGATGGTTAGTGATTATGAACATTTTTATGTTTTGTTGGTGGTCAGGGTATCTTTTTTGGTGAACTGTCTGCTCAGGTTCTTTGCCCACTCCAAAAACTTGGATTGTCTTTTTCATGTATGGTGTTGCATGAAAGGTGTTTTATTGTCTTTTGTAAGGTGTATTCTATAAAGTTTAGAGATTAGTTAGTCCCTTGTCTCATGTATCATTGCCATGAATTTTCCCTTTTTACTTTTTCAATGACATCTTTGGATGCCCAAAAGTATTTTCTTCCTAGTAGAGCTTCTATTGGATGTGTTTATTGTGTAATGTTTGATAGTGTATTTATGCCCAGAATTAGAGACCTTAAGTTTGCCTCTATTTTCTTATTCATGGTCTTATATCTCAGGGATTTACATTTAACCCATAAGAAGTTTGTTTTTTTAAAAAAATATAGAATGTGTCCTGTTTAATCCTTCTGCAGATAGAGATCCAATTTTACCAGCATAATTTTTTGAAGAGTTTATCTCTCCCCTATTTATTTCTATTTTTTTGCTCATTGTGAAAGATCAGTTGTAGCTGGATGGATTTCTTTCTGGCTTCTCTATTCTGCTCCATCTATGTATCTATCATTGCATCAGTACCAGGTTGTTTTGACCACTGAGGTGGGAAGTGAGAGATCTATTTTTTTCTTAAGTAGTTCTTTGCTTATTCTAGGTCTTCTTTTCTCTTCATAAAAAGTTGGTAAATAGATCTTCTATTTCTTTAAAAAATTAAGTTGAGATGTGGGTTGATGTTGCTTTACATTTACATATTTATGGCTTTGGTATTAGTATTTCCACAATATTGTCTTATCTGTGGCATATCTGTCCTGAGGGACTTATCTGTTCTGGATTCCCTGTGTTTCCAATGCTTATCTACTCCAGTGTACATGTTCTGGTCTAGCTGGATTTGTAAGGTAGAATTGGGTCATGATGTTGGGGGGCAGGGGAAGCATTAAAGAACGAGAGGAAAGTTCTATGTTTCAATAGTGCTAAACTGCATCCTGATTGGCTCTTCTCTTCCTTATGACCCTTCTGTAAGGGGAAGTCCAATTGTCTACAGATGGGCTTTGTGTCTATACTCCACACTCCCCCTCATTCACATTGACATGATTTTTTTTTGTTATGGGTCTTTGATGCCTGATACCTGATTCCATCGATATCTCATGATCACACAGGTACCTGTGCTTTTTCATGTGTGCTTCTTTGCTTCTCAGCTAGATGGCTGCTTGATTATCTTCAAGCCTTTAAGACTCCAGACACTATATCTTTTGATAGCCAGGCACCATCATCTTTCTTTACCACATTTGTTTATGTGCACGCTTTGTCTTCAGACATCTTCGAGAAGGTGAGCACCATGGAATTAAAACAAAGTGTTCTTGTGTTGAGGGAGTAGTTGAATACAGGTCCAGTGTCCACCTGCTACCTTCATACTTAACACACACATTATGTACATAGATCTATTTCCCCATTGTCATATATAAATATATTTACATATGTACATGCTTGTATTTAGACCTCTACAAATGTCTTTTGCCTCCTACTTCTTTCCTTTATTTCCTTTTACTTATCTCTTGTCCCACAATCATGTTCGGACTTCATTCAGGTTTCAGTAATTCCTCACGGTTACATTGCCCTTGATCAAGTCCCACCAGGCATGCTATACCATCCTCACCCTCGACTTTAAATAACTTGTTCCCTTGTCCCTGGGTTTGTTAACACTCATTTCGTTTCCCCACCTCCCCTCTCCAGTGTCCCCCAGGAATCATTGGTCCTGCTGTTTTCCCCTCCAGATTGCTATTCCCACCCATCTTATCTAGACAGACATGCACAGACAATAATGAACCCCCAAACAAGGCAGAGCAAAACAAAACAACAAAAGAAAAACAACCAACCAACCACAGAACACAAACCAGCCACACAAAAAAGAAAAGCCTATCAACAGTTCCAGGTCTGTTTGTTGACTTTTAGGAGTGTTTTTTGGATGAGTCTGAAGGAGTACCATGCCCTGGCCCAAGTCTATTTTTGGTCTTACCCAGACTTCATTGTTTTGCTCCCCTTGCTGCTTTGTTGCACACTTAAGTGTTTCTCCCCAGTGTGTTGGGGTCAGATCGAGCACAATTCCTGTACTGTTTCTCCAGTGTTGTCCTCCACAGGGCTATGGGTCAGTGAAGGTCCATGTCTGTGTCTCTTGGTGGAGCTGGCCCTATAGTCCTATCTGTGCATTAGCTGCTCTGAGCAGGATTCTCGCCCTCAGGCTTGGTGGGCCAGGATATGTTCCACTCTCTCTTGTTCCCTCTTCCTTTGCTCCTGTGTGTTCTCATTAGACGCACCCCTCTCCCTGAGCTGTAGCTTCAGTGCTGTCCTCTGAAGTGAATTCTTCTTGGGGGAGTGGGTGTGGTGTCCATGTAGTTAGGATTGGGGTCAATCCTGCAGTCTTCTCCTTTGCTTCCCTGTTTCATGCCCATATGTTGCATTCATGTCTTGGTGCACAGTGTATCACAATTTTTTTTAATTGTCATTAGCTTAGAACAGTCTCTCCATTTGATTTTCAGTCTGTTTTTTTAATTTTTGTCTACAGTATGTTTCTTGTGAGCAGCATATTGATGGGTCCTGTTTTATTATTTAGTCTTTTTCTGTCTCTTAACTGGTATGTTTAATTCATGAACACAGTGTTGCTATTGACGTGTGGGTATATTGTTATTATTTTGCTGTGTTTCTTCATGACATTATTGGATTCTTTACTCCTCTTAAAATTTTGGTGTCCCTTTTGTTTATGATTTCTTGTTATTTTCTCCTTTTCTTTTATTTTTATTAGCTTCTCTTGTAATCATGTTCTTCCTTTTGATGAGGCTTCCCCATTTTCTTTGTTTACATTATTATTTACAATTTCCTTCTCATATGTAAGCTACTCTGTTCTCTTGTGGACTACTTGTCATTCTATTCAGATTTTATATCAATAGATTTCCCTCTGTTTTCTTTACATTTTTCTTTATTGTGGATTTTTATTTCTAGTTCCAAATTTTCAGTCTTTGGATTTTGTTTTTTTTAAATACTTTTTAGTGTGGGCTAACTTCTAGGTGTTGCTGTTTTTATGTTGATCTCAGGGTTTATGCCTATTACTGCTGTTGATTCTCTGTCCAAAGGACTCCCTTACATATTTTATTTATAACACTGGTCTTATTTTTATAAATGTCTTTAATTTTTCCTTGTCTGGAAATATCTTTATTTCTTCCTCATAATTGACAACTTTACTAGATATAGAATTCTTTATTGGCATTTTTTACCTTCAACAGCTCAGATATGTTATTCTATTGTATTCTTGCCTGCATGATTTCTGCTTTTATGAGCTTATTCTTTTAAAAAATCATTTTTGGGGGGGGGGCTCTTACAACTCTTATCACAATACATACTTCTATCCATTGTACATTTGTTGCCCTCATCATTCTCAAAACATTTTCTTTCTACTTGAGTCCTTGGCATCAGCTCCTTATTTTTTTAACCTCCCTTCTCTCCCCTCCCTCCCTCATGAACCTTTGATAATATATAATTTTTTTTTCATATTTTACACTGACCACTCCCTTCACTCATGTTTCTGTTGTTAGTTCCCCTGGGAGGGAGTTAAATGTGATTGGTTCTCCTCTTCTCCCCCCATCTTCCTCCTACCCTCTTGGTATGGCTACTCTCATTATTGGTCTTGAGGGGTCTATCTGTCCTGGATTCCCTGGGTTGCCAGCTTTTATCTGTACCAGTGTACATGCTCTGGTCTAGCCAGATTTGTAAGACAGAATTGGGATCATGATACTGTGTGTGTGTGTGTGTGTGTGTGTGTGTGTGTGTGTAGCATTAAAGAACTAGAAGAAAGTTGCATATTTCATCAGTGCTAGACTGCACCCTGACTGGCTTGTCTCTTCCTTGTGACCCTTCTGTGAGGGGATGTAAAATTGTCTACAATAAGCTTATTCTTATTTTATTTCCATTGTAAGTAATTTTTTTTCCTAAAGCTGTTCTCAGGATGCTCTCCTTGTTCTTGATATCGGAAACTTGAACTTTATGTAACAATGATTGGGGATCTATCCTGTTTGAGGATCTTTAAGCATCTTGAATTGCTATGCTCTCATCTTTTATATGTTTGGGCATTTTCTACCAGGATTTCTCGTACTAGTTTCTCTATGGATGTGTTTGCTCCTTCCTGTTCTAGAGTCCCGATTACATCGTTCCCTATAATTCCAGACTTTTTTCAGATTCCTTTGTTCTTTTTGCTGATTGTTCTTGTAGATTGCAGAAGACAGATTTATCTTCAAGGTCACTAATTCACTTTTCCACTGCACCAATTCAACTGTTTCATTTTTTTAAAGTGTTGTCTAATTCAGTTATCTTAGTATTAATCTACTGTATTTCTATTTGTTGCTGCTATTGTAGTATTCTAAATTTTCACACCTCCCCCACACCCCCTACCATCTTATTTCTCCATTCATTAAACACCTGAAACCATTCTTCTGATTTATTTTTTTGGTAGTTCAGAGTCTTTTCTTCTTCAGAGAATTTCTTTTGATCACTTTTGTGTGCCTATTCTGATTCTTTTTTTTTTCTTGTTTCTTTTTTTCCTTTTCTGCATCACTGCCCTGGTGGGAGTAGAAAGCCCAGCCTTGCTCCTGGAGAGCTGCTCCTGGATTTGAACCATCAATCCTGTGGGCCACACTCCTGCACACAACCACTGCGCCACCAGGACTCAGCTTGTTTTCCCTGATTCTTAATGTTGACTGAGAACGACTGCTGCTTGCACATCATGATGCAACTGTTTGAGATAGGAATGTATCTTTGCTTTGTGCAGAGAATTGACTCTATCAAGTTGTGTAGGAAAGGAATGACAGAAACAAAAAAAGAAAAAGGCAATAAAGTAATTAAAAATAAATTTAAAATGTATTTTGGGAGGCAGGATCTTCCTTTCACCCTGTAGAATAGATAGGGCTATGTGATTGGTGTCTCTTCTGAGTGCTGTGTGGGTGGGCTCTCCTATCAATCTTGAAGAGCTTTGAGGTGTTTCTAGCTGGTGTCAATGAGATCATGGCCAGAGTACCACAGGAGTTTGTGTGAGCACAATACCATGACAGCATCTGCTACAACAGCCAGCTGTCTTTCCTCTCCTTTTTATGACATTCAGGGTGTCTGAGTGTGGAGACTATGGTTCACTTAGCTTTTATATTTTCTGTTTTCTTCAAGATTGCAGGCAACTGGGTTTTCTTTCGTGTTGATTTTCTCCTTTTGTTATAAAGGGATTTCATGTGTATGTGCATGTGTCTGGGTGGTCATCTTGCCCTGAAAATCATTAATGGTATTTTCAATCTGTTCATATGCATATGAAAGTACAATCAAATATGTCTTAGAAGAGAGGCACAGCCAAATTGATCCTTGGATGTGAGGATGATGATATTTCATCTCATATACTTTGAAGAGAATATAGGGTCAATGAAAAAGAGGAAGACCTTTAAGGAGATGGACTGACACAGTGACTGTAACTGTCTCAAACATGGCAAATGTAAGAATGGCAAAGACTGGGCAATGCTTAGTTCTGTTATGCACAGGACTGCTGTGAGTCAGAAATGACATGACAGCACTTACCACATCAACCAACTTTACTTGATCAAATATGGAATTAATATGCATTGATAATTGGAATGATGGCAACTAAGAACAAAAACTGGAAAAAAGAAGGGACGATATGACTTTGGTAGTAGAAATGAAGCTAAAGATAGCATGATAGAATTCTGCAGGACAAACAACTTCTTCATTGCAAATCTGTTTTCTTTCTTCAAAACCATTTTATTGGACATTAACACAGATATCATATTATTCAATACTTCAATCAAATCAAGCAGTATTCTTCAATCGCTACCGCATTAGTTTAAAAATATTCTTTCTTCTTGAACTTCTTGATATCAGCTCCCCTTAACCATCAACCACCCCCCTTATTCAACTTGCTTTCTCCATTGGCTCATCAATTACATATCTCTTTTTCAACAACATAAATGATGACTGTATATGTAGACCTTGTCAAATAGACTGCATACAACTCAAATTGACTACAACTGCAGGAACTGACAATGGAGAATCTCAATATTAGCAGCTTAAACAAGATTAGGGCTTACTGCAACTGCAGCTATCAAATAGGTGAATTATTTCATATGGCTTGTCTAGCCACAACCTTTGCTACTCCTATCAAACTACCTTCAGTTTCCTGATGGGTGTGGGTAAGAAAGGGAGAAGATACTGATTGTATTATGTGATTTAGCTGAGTGATTTTTTTTGTTTTCATTTTAATAGGGACTCTTACAGCTCATAACAATTCATACATCCATTTGTACATATGTTGCCATCATCCTTTTCAAAACTTATTCATTCTATGTGAGTCCTTGGTATCAGCTTCTCATTTTTCCCCTCCCTCACCTCTCCTCCCAACGGAAAGTGACTATTAACAGAGTTTATTGTGATTGCCATCTTTCTAAGTGCAAAACTAGTCATCTCAGAAACATGAATCAGGGGTCTCACTACCAGCCAGAGAGATGAGTCAGGATGCAGTCTGTTCTTTGGACCCCAATATTCTTAAACATCAAATTGCCTTGATGCAGGAAACAACTTTGATGAAAAAGGAGCAATAGAAGATCAGCAACAGCAGAATCAGGAGGCAGATGATACAGTGGACTTCTAGGCCAAACACCAAGTGGGATAGTAAGGTTTATTGTGCTAACTAGGGCAATAGGAACGTGTGGGTGGAGTTTAACTAAGTCAAAGCTTGATTGAAGGATGACTGAAATAAATTAACAGCTGGCATCTCATCTCTCTCTTGTTCTCCAGTGCTTCAACTTTAGCTAGTTTCTGCCCCAACCTGTGTACTACACTACCTGTGGGCCAACCCAACCCATGGATTGTGTTGCCAGAGCTTGAGGCCTTAGAGACCTGCTTCTCCTCACTGCTGGTGTGCACATTGCTTGAAATTGATGTTGGTGGATCCCGTTGCTGTTCTTGAGTTTGAGATCCCATTGGGGGTTTGCTAAGCCCTTGCGCTACTAACTGTTGCCGATCCTTCTTACTGTGTGCTGCCTATGGGAAGACTGTTTAGCCTGAAGGAAGACTGTGCTGTATGCTTCCTTGACCTTGGACCCAGCAGCCCACCTAAGTTGAAGGACTTACAGTATATTAACGGTTCCAAGAAAGTGCATTGAACTGAGTCCTCTGTATGGATTAGTTAGCTTTTTTATTTCTTCTTGCTGTGTATATGTTTCACTCATGAATATATATGTACACACATATATACATATATAATATGTGTGTGTTTTGGTTTTGTTTCTCTAGAGAACCCTGCCTAATACACAAGGTAAAGTTGAGTTCTTTGGAGTAGAAGCCTTCTTTATGGAGTAAAGTGTCTCTGAGCACTTGATTGTGGGGGTTAGCTGGGCTGATATTAGAGATGGAACTGAGTGCCTTTGGGCTGCTGCTTATAGCAGAGTGGCATGCTCTTTCAGCATTTATTGGCAGCCAAAAAAGTGCTTTTTCCAACAGCCTAAACTAGGTAGATAACAGGCCAAGAGTCTGAGGGCTAGAGAAGCCTTTCTGATGCCACACCAAAGAAGCTATACTGACTGAACAACTTTATTCTGAGCATTTTTCACCTGAAATTTTCCTTGTAAGCTCCATATTTACGAGTGTCGTCTGCGAATTTTGTGTGCCAACTGGAATAAATTATGGACTCTTGTAGAAAAGAAGAGGGCCATTGGAAGAAGGACTTGTATCAGAATTGGATTACAAACAATGGAGGGGGAGGCATGTCTGAGCCCTGCCTTATGGCAATCAGTCTTGGGAACTGGAAGTGTTCAGATAGGTTCCCCATCAGTGTTTCCTCACATTTCAGGTTGAAATAAAAGAAAATTAAAAGAAGTTCATGAAAATCAAAATACAACCTTAAATTTATCTCACCTAATTTAGAAGATTCATATTAAATAATTCACTGCACCATATCCTTGATGTCATCCCACATTAGGCCTGGTTTGGGGGGCTCTAGTGTCTAATTGGTGTCCAGATCTATTCCTCAAATGGTATCTAAATTCAGGTAGTAATTTGGCTCTCGTGAATTGGTTTTAATTTTCTTCAGCTTCAATTTGAACTTGCATATGAATAATTTATGAGTTGTTCAGCAGATGATCCCTGATCTAATTCTAACTGATGGTATTTAGCTTTTCCATCATCTCTTTCCACATAAAGTCTACTTAGTTCACGTGTATTCCATAAGGTGAAGTCACTGTTGGAAAAAAAAGTATTTTCAGTGAATAAGTTCTTGTTATACAAGATTCTATCTTGCAATCTTCAGCATTGTCCCTATCATCAAGGCTATATTTTCCAACGACTGAGTCTTCTTTTACATTTCAACTTTCTCACTCTAATCACTAGCAATTATCAATGTATTTTCACGACACATTTGATAAATTTCAGAATGTAGACATTGGGAAAAACCTCCAATTTCCTCATTTTTGACCTTAATGGTTGATGTATAAATTTGAACTATAATTCTGAACCAGTTTTCCTTCTAGGCATATGGATAGTACCTATCACTGATAGCATTATATTTTAGGAGAGATCTTGAAACATAATTATTACAATAGATGCAATATCAATCCTTTTCAGTTTGTCATTTGTGTTAGTCTGGGTTGACTAGAGAAACAAATTCATAGACACTCATATGTGTATAAGAACTTTATACACAAAAGCAATTGAATATTGAGAAACATCCTAGCTCAGTCCAGATTAAGTCCGATACTAGCCCATGTGTCTGATATCAATCTAGAAATTCTTCTTTGGACACATGCAACACATGCAATAACACCATTGGGTGCAAAGTCTTGTGGCTCCAATGGCAGTGGATGCTCTCAGCACTTGCAGGGGCCTCCACATGGCTCCTTCAGCTTCAGGACTCTAGCATAGTTCCATGTGTCTTGTCCACAGGAATGTCTCGCAGGGAGTGAGTGTGTGCTCCACTTCCAATGTGTGCTCCACCTCCAGTGAGCTAGTTCTCTCTTTAGTGCCTCCAAATGAGGTCATCAAGCTGCAACATGATTGACAGGCTAAACTTCACCTCTTCATTCTTACATCTCAAATTGACAACAGATTATGTAACTGCCACATCATTCCTGGCATAGTAGATCTCATGCTTCTCCTATTCAAAATGCCCAGTACCAGTCCATTTCAATTCAAAAATGCCTAAAATATAGTTCCTTATGCATTCCACTTTTTTCATTTTCCATATTCCAATCATTAATGGATGTTTGCAGCAGTTTCTTCTTCTTTTAAGTCATGCCACATAGGCAAATGATGATCTCAGAAGCTTTACTACATTCATATCACTAAGACTGACTCTACTTTGAGGTGGCAATTCTTCCCTATTTATATAAATTAGTGCCTTGCAACCTAAGGGGCCATCTTTTGTTATTGTAGCAGACAATGTTCTATTGGTGTTCAGAAGAGTTTCACTAGGGTTTCCTTCCTACTCTTAGTCCTGATGTTCCACTAAAGCCTGTCTACCATAGGTGACTCTGCTAATGATTGAAATGTCAGTGGCATAGTTTCCAGTATCATAGTCACATACAAGTTACCATCTTGCCACAAACTACCAAATGAGTGATGAATAAGCAGAATGGTGTTTGAAATGCTGTCCTAACATTTGAGAGTTGAAGATTACACATGCAAAAAAATCATTTTACTGGGGGCTTGTACAACTCTTATCACAATCTGTACATACATCCATCAAAAATTGAAAAGCCCAAGCCCACTTTGTCAGGTTCATTTCAACTCCTAAGGTCCCCATAGGACAGAGTAGAACTGCCCCTGTGAGTTTCCGAGGCTGGAAATCTTTACAGGAGCAGACAGCCTGTCCTTCTCCCCTAGAGGGGCTGGTGGCTTAGAACCAACAACCCACTCAGGGTCCTTCGGTCTGAGTTCTTGTTGACAACCATCAGCTGAAGTTGGGAAACTGCTGGCTTACATCTTCCAGGTCCTCTTTGCTCACACACAGGTGTTTCCTGCAGCTGTTACTTACTTGGCACCTTCAAGTAATTGATTTTAACCGGCTTAGATACAGCATCTACACTGTAATTCCTTAAAGTATGGCCCTGAGCATCATCTGGGTGCTAGTGGCAAATACAGAATCTCAGGCCCTGCCCCAGGCTTGCTGAGTCAGAACACATAATCTAACCTAAGTCCAAAGGAATTAACATCATTAACTTTAAGAGGTACAGGATTGTGAGGTGAATTTATGATGAATGTGTCCACTGGCTATCACATCTGGCTCTGCCTATGTGTGACTATCTGAAAACCCACAGACAATTACTCAGCTTTTACTTCCTCCTTTCAAAACAGGGATGATGGTAAAGGGTCTGCTTTCCAGGACTATTAAAAAATCTGATGCTTTAAAACTTTGGACTTTCGACACAATGGCTGCCAGATAACAAGCACGAGCAGATCTTCTCAGTAATTCCCAGAGAAAGTTAAATAGAAGGGATATCCTGAACTTCCTGACAGTAAAAATCTCAAAACAAAACTAAGTAGAACAATTTTCTTAAAGCGAGAGAGCAGCAATGCCTGCTGAAAGATTCCCCCTATACACAGACCAGTGGATCAAACCAATTCTGTGAGCTCCAATCCTCCAGGTCAGACTATTTTTTTTCTCAGCTCCTGAGGCAAACCAACCAGCTCACCTCTGGGAGTTGGCTCTGTATGAGCAACTTGGTGCAGACATATCAGTAGTCAAGCTTAGTTCCTCAATTTTTGTTTTTCTTTCTTTTCCTTCTTTTCTGCTTTGATCTCTGGTCCCCTCTTCTTCACCCCAGATCTACCTCCCCCCTGTAGCAATGTGTTTAAAAAAATAATGCTATCAAAGAAAGGATTCTTCACCCACACAGTGGTTTCGTCTTCTACTTCATATTATTTTCTTTGATTTTGTATTTTTATTTTATTACAATACTCATGTTTTTGGAGTTTGCTCTCATTTCTTCTTCAAGTACCTTCTTTTGGTGAAGTCCTGTCCTCTTAAGAAAACCCATTCCTCCCAAGCAAAAGCAGGCAGTCCTTTAGATCCCAACACACCAACTCAAACAAACTACCCCAACCTCAACGCACTAACATATATGTATTCACCTTGCAGCAGCGACAGAAATTATTGGCCACATCAGCAAATTTTGTCTCTTGTCTCCCTGAGCATTCATCCATTATCTCTTTCTGCTGTTTTTTTTTTTTTTTGCCCAAAATATATATTTTAGTGGAACTTATTAATTATGATTACCCCTCTTAAAATACACTTTCCCAAGTGTATTCTCACCCATCGAGCCTTGAGGACAATATCCCCACTCAGAACAGCCAGTGCACAGAGAGGACCATATGGTCGGCCCCACTATGAAACACAGTGTCCCTCATGGACCCAAGGCCCTATGGGGACAACACTGAAGAAGCAGGGTCCAGATTGCACCAGCTCTGACCCCACTACACTGAGGCAAAACACTAAAGGCGTGCAGCAGAGCAGCAGGGAGAGCAGGGCATGGAGTTCCCAAGGGAGTGCCAAGGATATACTTTGTGGCCAGGGTATGGAACTCCATCGGATTCAACTGGGGGATATTTCTGGAGGTTAGCGAACAGATTTTGAACTATTTACAGGGTTTTTTTTGGTAATTATTATTATTTATACATATCTTTTCTGGACATGGGTTTTTTTTTTGTTGTCATCATTTTGTTTTCTTTTGTCATTTCATCTTGTGATGTCTTGTGTTTTTTGTACATATTATTATCTCTACAAGTCTATCTATATAAGATAGGCTGAATGAACAGCCTGGAGGAAAAACAATGGAACTGATGGAGGGAGGGGGTGGTAGGTGGGGCAGATGAGAAAAGGGGAGGTTAGGTAAAGGAGGTGGTGTTGACCAACCCAGGGATAAGGAAACAACAAGTGATCCAAAATCAGTGACAAGGTGGGTATGAGAGACCTGATGGGGATTGACCAAGAGTAATGTAACAGAGAGAAATTACTGAAACCCAAATGAAGGCTGAGCATGATAGTGGGACAAGGAAAGTAAAAGGAAATAGAGAAACAGCCTGGGAGGCAAAGGGCATTGATAGAGGTCTAGATATGGGCATGTACATAGGTAAATATACTTATATATGATGACGGGGAGATAGATCTATGTGTAATACTTATAGGGTTAGTATTAAGGCAGCAGATGGGCATTGGACCTCCAATCAAGTACTTTCTAAATGCAAGAACACTTTGTTCTATTAAATTGGCATTCTATGATGCGCTCCTTCCTGGCATGATCTCTGAAGATAAATGTGTGCATATGCAAAAGTGGTGAAGAAAGTTGATGGTGCCAGGCTACCAAAAGGGGTCTTAAAGGCTTGAAAGTAAACATGCGGCCATCTAGGTCAGGAGCAGCAAAGTTCACATGGAAGAAGCACACCAGTCTGTGTGACCACGAGGTGTCAAAGTGTTCAGTTATCAGGCATCAAAGAACTAAAAGTCATATAATTGTATGCACACCTCCTCTGAAGACAAATGTGTGCATAAGCAAATGTGGTGAAGAAAGTTGATGATGCCTGGCTATCAAGAGATTTAGGTTCTGGAGTCTTAAAGGCTTGAAGGTTAACAAGCACCACCTAGCTGGGAAGCAACAAAACCAACATGGAAAAAGCACATTAGTCTCTGTGACCACGAGGTGTTGAAGGGATCTGGTATCAGGCATCAAAGAACTAAAAATTATATCATTATAAATGAGGGTTCTGGACCCAAAGCCCAACTATAGGTGAAGCGACATCCCCTTATAGAAGGGTCACAGGGAGATGAGCCAGTAAGAGTACAGTGTAGCAATGATGAAATACAACTTTCCTCTAGTTCTTAAATGTTTCCTCTTCCTCACTATCATGATCCTAATTCTACCTTAAAACTCCAGCTAGACCAGAGGATGTACACTGGTACAAACTGGAATCAGAAACATGGGGAATTCAGGACCGATGATCCTTTTAGGACCAGTTCTGAGAGTGGTGATACTGGGATGGTGGAGGGAAGGTACATTGGAAAGGGGGAACTGATTATATGGTTCTACATATAACCTCCTCCCTGGGGAACAGACAACAGGGAAGCAGATGAAAAAAAAAGACATTGGACAGTGTACAATATGACAAAGTAATAATAATTTATAAATTATATTGGGTTCATGAGGGAGAGGGGAGTGGGAAGGGAGGGGGAAACGAGGAGCTAATACTAAGAGCTCAAGTAGAAGGAAAATGTTTTGAGAATGATGATGGCAACAAATGTACAAATTATTTGCATATAATGGATGGATATATGGATTGTGATAAGAGTTGAAAGAGCCCCTAATAAAATGATTTTAAAAATACCCTTCTCCATTATTTAAACAAATTTGTTGAAATATACAGACAGTTGCTTATTATTACAATCAGTACCTTTATTTTATCATTGCTTCTTCCCCTTTTCTTCCACTTATTTATATCTTTTTCCCTTCCCTCTTTTTCACTATCATATTTTTCTCAATGCCTCTTAGATCTCTACCATGTCACTAAACAGAGCCAACTACCCCTACACAACCTAGCAGCTCACACAGCACCAACAACTATACCACAAAGCATAGGAAACAGCAGTCAACCACAGTAAACCAGAAATATCAAGAAAAACACAAATAAACAACCAATAATCACTAGACCTAATGGAGTACTCTAGAGAAGAGGTCATGAACTAACTACCAGACACAGAATTCAGAATCACAATGTTCAGAATCACAAGGTCCTCTGAAGAGATTGAAGCACTCATGAGAAGAATGGAAGAAATTGAAAAACTAAAATCCTTAAACATTGTTTGTTTTTTGGACAATCAATGAGAAAACAGAATTAGGAAACATAGTAAAATACCTGAGAAAGAATGGGAGAAGGGGAGATTGAATAAGTGAGATTGAAGACAATCACTCTGATTACAATTGATTAGAAAAGTAATAACAATAAAAAATGAATTAATCATAAGAGAATTTGAGAATGATGTGGGACCCTATCAAGAGAAACAGCCTATGTCTCATCTGGATCCTGGACTAAGAAGAAAAAAAATCTCTACAAGGAAAAATGTATTTGAAATGACAGAAGAAAATTTCCCCAACATCAAAAAGGGGGGTGAAAATAACTATTCAATAAGCTGAGGTAATTCTAAATAGGATAGATTTTCAAAGAAAAAATCAAGACATGCTGTAGTCAATTTCAAGGAAAAAGAGAGCCTTTCGAGGACAGAGAAAAAAGAACAATCATCTACAAAGGAAAGCCTATAAGGATTGACGTAGACTTCTCATCACAAAGTATGGAGACAAGGGAGAGGTAAAAATGAGGGGCTGATCCCAAGGGCTCAAGTAGAAAGCAAATGTTTTCAGAATGACGATGCCAACAAATGTACAAATATGCTTGATACAATGCATGTATGTATGGATTGTGATGAGTTGTATGAACACCCAATAAAATGTTTTTCTTTTTAAATGAAAGAAACTATGGAGGCAGGAAGATAATGGAGTGACATGTAAAACTCCGAAAGAAGAAACTGCCAACCCAGAATGCTATATCCTGCAAAATTATCCATCAAATATGAGGATAAATAAAGGTATTTTCAGAAAAGGAAAAAACTAAAGGACCAAGATTACAAAACAAGACCAGGAATATAAAAAAATATTAACCCAAAACACCATTGACAGAGAATTAACAACAGCAGATAATCCTAAGAGCAATAGTAGGACAACACCAGCCAGAAACCAATTATGATGAAAGCAGAATTCAAAACAACACAGCAATAGAGGAAAGAACAAACATGCCAATAAAAACCACACAAAAAGGAAAAAGAAATCCCAAACAGCAAAATAGCAGCAACAAACCCACATACATCAAAAATGATGTGGAAATGGATTAAGTGCACCAATCAAATGACAGAGAGCTGCAGACTAGTTTGGAAAACAGACATATATATGCTGTCCACAAGAGACAACTTAAACTCAAAGACAAAAATGGACTAAAAGTCATAGGTTGGTGAAAATCTCCCAAGCCACTAGCAATAATAAAAATACAGGAATAGCAATATTAATCTTTGATAACATAGACTTCAAGGTCAATAACATAAACAGAGACAATAATGGACACTACATAATGATTAAGAGAACACTACACCAAGAGGACATAATTTTAACAAACATAATAAGAAAGATCTTCAAAATACATCAGTCAAATTCTTAAAGAATTGAATACAGAAATAAACAGCTCGACAATAACAATAGAAGACTTCAACACACCACTCTCAAGGAAAGACAGATCATCAGGAAAGAAACTCAGCGTGGAAACAGAAGTGCTCAAGAGGACCATCAACCAGTTGGACCTCCTGGACAGACATGCAGCACTCCACCCAGCAACACAAACACCTTCTTCTCCAGTGCACACACTGCATATTCTAGAACTGGTCACATATTAAGCCGCAAAGCAAGTCTCAACAAATTAAAAAAAAACATTCACATACTACAGCCCATTTATTCCTATCACATGCTATACAACTGGAAATAAACAAGAGATAAAACAAGAATACAAAGACAAACATGGACAGGGAACAGCATACTGCTGGAAAGTGGGTGATAAGTCAAATAAATGGAATTAGGAAATTGTTTGAAAAAAGTGATGACAACACATCATATCAGAACCTTTGGGACACAGAAAAATCAGCTATCAGAGACAACTTAGAGCAATCAATGTGCACATGAAAAAATAAGGGAAATCCAAAATCAAAAAGTTAACACAATATCTCTAGCAACTAGAACAAAGACAACAATACAAACCCTCCAACAACTGAAGAAAGAAAATCATAAAGATTAGAGCAGAAAAAATGAACACAAAACCAGAGAAACAATAGAAAAATTAAAAAGGCAAGAGGTGAGATTTTTTCTTTAAGATTAACAAAATGGACCAACCATTATACATTAAGTCTCAGCCTAATCCCCTTTGACCATAGTTGAGAGATGTGAACATTGTAACGGCAATAATGGCAGATATAGTTGGATTAAAATATAATATCTTATTTGTTCTTCCTCTGACCCATTTAAAATTTATTTCAGTGCTTAAAAAGGGAGGGGTGTAGAAGAAGTAAACGTGGATTAAGCGTCAGGTGAACCCTTTCTCACCATAGGCCAGAGATGTGAATAACCTTGCTATTATGCAGAGTGCACTGGTGAGTGGCTATGGCAAGTACAGTTAGGTTTACATTTAATACTTTATCATTTGATCTCACTTTGGATCCATTTTTAGATTGTTCAAGTTTTTAATATTTTTCTATTTTGTTTTAAGTGAACATTTTTCTCTGTTTTTTTGTTAGCCATTTTGTTTTTTCTTTTGTGTGTTTTAATTGTATTCTCTTGTATGCATATGTTTTTCAGTGTATAAAATCCAAGAGATAGAGACTATTAATGAATTAATGATTTCTTGGGGGATGGCACGGGAGGTTGGGGGAAATGGGGAGCTAATAATAATAAGTACAAGAAAGAACCAAATGTTACTGAAAGCAGTAATGTTCCTGATAGCAGTAATGATTGTACAACTCTTTTTGATGTGACTGAACTGCTGAATTGTATGATATATGGATTATGTGCCAATAAAACTGTTTAAAAACAAAATATAGAAAAACACATAAAGGTCTTAAGCTCAGAATCCTTAAGGCCTGTGCAGGGAGAGAAAGCAGATGTGCTCTGGGCAAGCCAGAGATGAGGGTTGACCAATGGGTTAGAGGACGGTTCTAGAACAAGGTGACCAGACGCCCCCCCTTTTAACAATTTAACAATGTCCTGTGGTGTTTGAAAATTAAAATAAATATATTACAATACTATTTTCGCCTTCTATGAAAAATTTTTGTTGCTCCATGGAGACCACATTTTTAATCAACAGCCACCACCGTCCCCCACCCCTGATCAATGGTGTCCTGCTTAAAATCTGGTCACTTTATTCTACAGGTATGAAAGAAATCTAAGCAGGAGAAGGGCTCTCTGTCCTTGGCCAGCAAGAGGAGGAATGCGACAATTTTTTTGTTTATTTGTGGGCATCACTGCCTCTGGTGGTTGTGGGCGCTACCCAGTGCCACACCTGAGAGCCGCCGCTGGATTTGAACTGCCAAGCCCAGGGGCAGCAGGTCTGCACTCAACCACTTACGCCACCGAGGCTCAGGTCAAATGTGGCAATTTTTAATTCCATTTTTCCAAATTTGTTGAGGCCCCTTTATACGACTATGTCTTCACATTCTAGAATTCACAGGAAGGAACCAAGAAAGACAGGATGATTGCAGAAGCTCCAGGAGTACTGCTGAGGAGAGAGAGGAGAACCAACACTTTGAAGCCTTTGTCAGGCTTTGGACTCAGGGGTCCCTTCAACATTGTGAGGCAGGAGATAGTATCACTCCATTTGACAGAAATGAAGGCACAGGAAAGGAGCAGGACTGACCACAGAGTGTGGAGAGTAGAAGACAGGCTTTTCCAAAAGCGATGCTTTGATTCACTGTCTATCACCCCACTGTGTACCTTCCATCCCAGGGTCTTAGCTCAGCCTCGGGTCAGGCCCTGGCTTTGCTCTCTTGAGTCAGAGAGGAGGGTGGTCAGCCGGGCAAGGTGAAGAAGTGGTAGATGGAAGGGAGGACAGGCCAGCAGGCAGTTCTCGGCACTAGGGAGTCAGTTCTGGAAGGGCTCTGTCCTTATATTGTTTATGCTTATAAATGAGGGCTGAACAGCTAGGAATTTTTGACAGAACAAAGGCTTCTCTACCCTTCACATTCACCCCAGCCTCCTTCCAGAAACTCCCAGCCCCTTCTCATAAACTTCGTCATGAAACAGGCGGTAAGTTTAAGGGCTCTGAAAGAGCCGCCCGCCTGCAGCAGGGAAGGATTCCAGGTCTGACCAGGGACTCTTGATACGGGTCCCTGCTATGTACCCTGTGGGGAATCACATCTGTCAAGAACCAGGAGAAACTGTGATGTGCAGGAACCACCACTCATAGCACACAGCTGGATCATGGAACCTCTCTAACTCACCAGTTGCCAATGAATTGATTCTGACTCACAGGTGCTGGTGTAGAACTCTGCTCCACAGGCTTTTAACTGCTGCCTTTTTGAAGTACATCGCCAAGACCTTCTTCTGAGGTATCTTTGGGTGGTCTTAAACTTCCAACTTTTTGCTTAGTTGCCAAGCATGTTACTTCATCATTTGCAAATCCAAGAATTCCACCCTTGGCCCACTTTCAAATGGTGAAGCCCAGGTACAGACCTTGAGTAGCCTTAGTCAAAGCATCACAGGGAACTTGGGTCTGAGGCAGCGGGGTGGGGAGACGGCTGCTGGAGGAAGGCGGAGTGTCTATGGCTCTACCCTGCACGCTGTTCATTTCTGTCTTTGTCTAGATTGGTGTTCCAACTGTGAGCCTAAATATCGCCTGGTTCCAGTTGCCAGTTTCTCCCACAAACTTATTTTGACTTGTCTAGGACAACAGACCTGGGCCTTGTCAAGTTCAGAAAGCGAGTTGAAGCCAAACTCATTAGTAAGTACCAGGATCTGTTCTGATCAATACCTTCAATCCTCACAAATGAACCCTAGCAGCTATACACACATTGATCAGTCTGCTCACTGCTGGGTCAACAGTTTGAAACCACCAAATCCCCCTCAGGAGAAAGATGAGGCTTTACTGCCAGAAAGCGTTCCGGTCTTGGAAACCCACAGGGGCAGTTCTACCCTGTCCTATAGGGTGGTCGCAAGCCAAAAGTGACTTGATGGTAGGGAGTATGGCTTGTTTTGTGGTTTTTATCTTCACAACAACACAACGAAGATCTTATGAATGGAGTGTGCTTGGAAGATTGAGGAACAAGCAGATTAAGCAACTTGCCCAATACTACACAGCCAGGAAGTGGTGACGCTGGGGTTTGAACCCGAGGTGTCTGATTCCATGATCTACATTTATAATTACGTAATGTGCCAGGATAGCACCAGGAAGAAGAAACCTGCCCAGCCAGGGCATGTGGGAAACATGAAAGGGTTGCAGTGGTTACAAGTTCTGGTATGTTATCCCATGGGGCATTTCCAAACTACCCCCGTGCCTCGCTCCCCCGCCCCCCCCCGCCCCAGCCACTGCTCAGGGCTTCTGTTTCCCGGCCTGTAGGACAGCACTTCTCAACCAGAGGGTCGCAACTCCTTTAGGGGTCGAACAACCCTTTCACAGCGATCACCCGATTCATAACAGTAGCAGAATTACAGTTATAAAGTAGCAATGAAAACAATTTTATGGTTGGGGGAGGGGGGTCACCACAGCATGAGGAACTGTATGAAGGGGTCACACAGCTTTAGGAAGGTTGAGAACCACTGCTTTAAAGTCAGGTATCTGTAGTCTGGTGTAGGCAGCTGCAGGCCAGCTGAGCTTTAGATGCAGAAGACAGAGAAACAGGTGGGCCAGACTGTGCAGCCTGCAGAATGCTCGGAGAGAGGAAAGGGGTGGCAAGGAGCCATGCTGAGCTTCCCCAGGAGCCTCAACAGCCCCTTGTTTAAAGGCAGACATCCGCAAGCCAGACCCCTTCCCCTTTGCTGCGTTCTTGCCTCAGACAAACA
>PVJH01007038.1:0-73203 GCA_004026705.1 Nesogale talazaci | reverse complement strand
TCATGGATGAGCTGGGGGAGGTGAGGGAAGGAGGGAGCAAAACAGAGGTGAGAGAGGCAGATCTTGGAGAGACAAGGATGGTGAGAGATGGCAGGCAAAATAAACCAATAGGAAAGAGGGAAGTGAGATACACAGGGACAGAGACTTCACTGTGCTCTGACTTGAGAAAGTCTCCCTCAAGTAGCCTGGGAACTCTCTGCACATCTCATCCACCACCTCCCCCCAAAGCCAGGCGACTTGAAGCAACATCTGGCAAAACTTCTGGGAAAGCAGAGATCTTGAGTCACATGAACCAACCACTCCCAAAGTTATCTGCTTCCTGCTTCTGGCTTTTTCCCCCATGAGCGAACCACCTAGATCAGGGCTGGCTGGAAGGGGAAAGGGCCAGTCCAAGGGGGTGGGGCACAGTGGGATCATGAAGGTTGCAAAATAAATGAGATTTCTGCCCCTTGTGTGGACATAAGATTTGTCTCATCCTGAGGCTGGATGATTATCTGGGCACGCCTGTGCACTAGAAAACAATTTGTTCCTTTAAGTAGGTCCCTACACGACACCTTTTGCACAGCTAATCCTTTCCTCTGATGGGTCCCTGTCCTGCTACAGTCACAAGTAATGAACTCGGTTCAGCCCGGCTCCCCTCCAACTATCACTTCAGACTTGGGGCCCTGTTACCAGCAGGTTTAAAAACAGGTGAGCCCTGGGAAGGGTGGGGGGGCTTCTTCATCTGCCTGTGGCTGAACTTTTCATGCTAGTTGCTCTTACTGCCTTCTATAAATGTATCCTCACTTCCAAAATGAGATCATGCATTTCCTGCAGGCGACAGCCCATCCTCCCTAACTCACGCGCGCCTTTGCGCTCAGGCGTGTGCCTCCTTGCTCCAGCTGCACCAAATGTGTCCGCTTGGTTAGGCCATGCTTCTCAATGGTTTAGCGGTTCTGCAACGATGTCATCACCCCCGGGATGTGATCCGCTTAGAGGATTAGGGTGGGCTGTACCCTGAGTCAGTCTCAGCTCTGAGCTGAGGTAGACAGGCTGCCCTGGGCTGTGCTCGCACCTTTCTCTCTTAAGAGGTGAAGGAGAAAAAAGCAGAATGCGATCATAAGGACCTCATTACTACCAAGAAAGAAGAGCTGGGAGTGGAGTGTATCCTTTGGACCTTGGGTCTTTGTAACAAGACACTCCTAGACGGTGGAGAGGACTGATGGCAAAACACAAGTCGCTCTCTAAGGTAATGAGGGCCCACTGCTGTTTAAAGAAGACAAGACCTCCCTCCAGGGGTAGGAGGGGGAGTGGGGGGGGGAGGGGAGCCTTCCCCTAGAGCTGTTACCATGAATTCAGCCTTTTAACCTCCTAAGTACATTTCTGTTTTCTAATGTCATCCATTTATGGCATTGCTCTGACCCTAGCACTAGCTCACAAAGACAGACCCCAGCCCTCTCTACCAGGTCGATGCCTCTGTAACCGTCAAAGTCACATTCAAAGGGCATCCCCTCTGCTCTTCACCTTAGTTCCTCGGCCTCCTGCACCATCACTTTCGGGCCTGAAACCCAGCCTCACAGAGTGCCTTCCACTGCTGTCCTTGGAGAAGGCAGGGCCTCCCCAGGCTCCCTTCACGGTCTGCACCACTAGCTTGGCTCCAGCTGGCATCCTAAACTGCTCTGGTTCCAGCACCTTCCCTCAAAAATTTACTTTTGGATTTAAAGAAATGTTGAACGTGACTGTCTTATTTTCTGCTGCCTCCAAAATTCTGTAGCAGATATCCCAGTTCTTCTGGAGCGTCAGGCCTGGGCTAAGGCCCAAAGGACACTGAAATAGGAAGGGACACATGGCATGGTTCATGCCTGGGAATGGGTGAGACACGGGGGCAGGGCACTGTAAATGACAGGCTACAAGTCACAGGCAGGAGGAGGGAACGCTGGCCCAGGCAGAGGCAGCCCCGGGGCTGGCTCTGCCCCCCTCCCGGGCCGTGTGGACACTGCAGAAAACAGCCTCAGGGCAGCAGTGCCATTCCACAGACTGGTCAGCCTTTGGCCTGGATCTAAGCCCCACGCTTGCATGGGGTGCCCTGATGTGGTAGACACAGGCTGGGCCACCATGGGGCAGGGGTGGGAGGCAAGTTGGTGGTCTCAGCACTGGAAAGGGCTCTGTTTGAACAGACTTGGGTGTGAGGGCCCAGCCTAGGAGAAGAGGCGGGGAAGCTCACTCAAAATAGTGGTGGGGGAAGGGCGTACGCAGTGAAAGAGTGCCAGACACGAAATCTGATCTGCCTTGGCGGGTGAAATGCTGAAGTCAGCAGTTTGGGGCCACTCGGGCAGGAAAAGCAGGGGATCCCAGGGCTGTCTGGTGAGTGGGCTGCAAGCCTTACCCTGCCTTGAAGTTAGCCTCCTCTGTCTGGGCCTCCCAAATCTGAATGTGTGGTACAATGGAGCCTGAAGGCACTTACGAGACCAGGGCTCACCACAGAGCCTCATGACTGGTCACCTCCATAATACACCATACCAGCTGGACCCCGTATCTGTAGGTGGGCTCAGCAGAATCCCATTTTCAGCTGAGAAATCAGAGGTCCAAAGAAGTTGTTACCTGGTCAAGGTCACACACCAAGCAAGTGGCAGACCTAGAACCCCAAGCGCTGACCTCTGTTTAATTCTGTCATTATTGGGTAAGATGTCTGAGGGCCAAACAAGGCTGGCTTCAAGGTCAACTGGGATACCTGAAATCAGGTAAAGCAAAGACTAAGCAGCTCCTATAGTTCCAATCAGGCCTTGACCAACTCCTCTTGTGTTTCCTGGTGCTGGATGGTGGTGGCAACCAGACAAATCATGTGTGTGAGTGTGTGGTCAATATGTGAGTATGTGTATAAGTGGAAACCTAATGTGTGTGTGTGTGTGTGTGTGTGTGTGCAAAAGTTAACATTTGTGTGTCAACATGGTCCTTGTGTGTCTAAGCGTGTGTATGAATGCATGGTCATCATGAGTATGAGTGTGAGCATGTGTATAAGGCGTGGGAATGTCAACATGTACATGTCAGTATGGTCATTGTGAGTGTGAGCATGTGTGGTGTGAGTGTGCCCCTCAGGCACTGCAGGTTGCTAGACTAGAGCACAAGTCTCACAGTGCTTTCTCTTTAGGGTGGGACCTGGCAGAGGAAGATTGACATCAATGTAAGTTCTTCTAGGTGGTGCCAGGGAGGAAACAAAGCAGATATTTCTCATCCCCACAGTCCTGGCTACAGCGGACCTCCTCAACCCAGGACCTGGAAAAGTCATTGTAAATCCCGCCCCCCCTGCCCCACCTGCTCAATCTCCCCAAGGGCAAGGGCCCTGGCTGTGGAAAACCTCAGCTACGTGTTAGGGATCTCACCAGCAGTACATTCTCCCTCTATTCTTTACAGGTGAGGGATCTGGGCCACAGAGAGGCTGAGTGATTTGTCTGAGTTCACACAGCCAAGAAGTAGGGGAGCTGGAACCCACACTCAAGCTGGTTGACTCCCCAATGCATGGCCTTACACTCTGCCCTTCTGTAGCTGGCATGAGTATGTCTGTCCCTTATCAGTGGGAAGTCCCACATGATTATCACCCCTGGGGGACCTGGAGCAGGGAAGAGGAGACCATACACATATTACAGGGTTGGGGTATTTGCAAACATATTCCCACTCTCTGGAATTCCCTTTACTCCCGACCACATGCAGTTGAAGCTGTACATCCTCCTGGGAAATTTTCTGGATGGCACCCCACCTGCAGAGAACCCTTTAGGTACTGACTTATATGGAACACATTTGTGTGCCTTCTGTACCATAAGCACCTCTGGTAGCTCCAGGACTTGTCACATACCAGCCCATGGGACAGATCACTCCCTGCAGCCTGGCATACACTTGTTGGGTTCTAAGTCAGCTCTTCAAAAGTAGGAATGTCTTCTAAACATATCCACTTTCTAGCTCAGGAGAAGGCAAAGGACATGCCCAAGCCATAAAGGAAGTCGGGTCGGAGCTGGGAGTGGAGGCCGGGCACCTCACTTCATGGGCCGGCTGCAGAGCAGGGGGGCTGCTGGGCCTGAGGGCTTCAGGAAGATGAATCCTCTCTCTCAAAACTGGACTGGGTGGTGGTGGCAGGTATTGAGGGAGGGCTAGTTCCCTTGGCCTAGCCCCAGTATCTGGAAACCATCACAAGAAAGGAAAAGGGGGCCTGGACAGTCTGTCCAGGAGATCAAAGGACTCAAGCCTTAGACATCTCCCTCTCCCACCCTACTTTGGCACCCACTTCTATTTAACCTGGCATGAGTTTACATGCTCCCAAAAGGCCCAACCAAAGGGACACTCTAGAAATGTGGAACTGGCATCCAGGTGGAATGCCCAGAGGCCTGGGAAAAGTCAGGAGACCTCTGCTCAGGACCAGGCCCTTCCTGTAAGACTTCGGGCTCATTATCATAGCTCCCATGGCCTTAGTTGTCCCCCAGGGACTAGGATACTATCATGGGTAGACTGAATGTTTAGCATACAACTAACATGGTTAAGGTATACGTTCAAGTTTCCCCAGGGTCCCATTTCCTAGGACAGCATGGGCCAAACAGGTCAGGACAGGGTTGTGACAACATTGATGGCACTAGGTCCTATAGGTCTTGTAGAGCTTTCCTCTGCCAGGAGGGAGATTTTCCTTTCCCCAGAGAATACTCCAGGTTGGAGCCAATTGAGGTTTCAGGCTAGCTCCTGGGAGGGCCACCTAACTTTGACCTTTCCCTACCTGGCCTACTCTCAGTTGTTTAAGATCACAGGAGTAGCAAGAAAGATCAATACATATGTGCTGTGTGTCCCTTACATATGAATACTAGAGTGAGGTGATTAAGAAAACAAAATCCTTACTGGTGAGGGAGAAAAGCAGTATCTTATTCAAATGAAGTTGTGATGGGAGCCCTGAAGACCTGGGGCTCCACTCAGAGACAATAGGCTTCTTCTTCAGAGTAGGGAATGTCACAGCAGGGGAGCTGAGGCTATTCATTGTCTCAGAAGTGTCACACATCAAACTGCTTCAAGGCGGGCAATTCTCAACAGGGGAACAACTAGGGAATTGAAACCAACATTCAAGATGGGGTAGAGATCTGTGAGTATTAGAGCAACACCAATCTCATTGAGAGGAAGTACCAAGAGGTGAAAGAAGAAGGAAAGTGATGGTGGGGCAGGAGGAGGCAAAGGAAACAGGGGCAAGCTCTAAGAAGCAGAGGTATAGATAGGGATATTGATAGAGGTGGGTATCTATATAAATATATTAATCCATAAAAATAAAGGTATTGGTCTATGTACAGATAGGCCTTTGGTCTCAGCTCATATCTTCCCTCAATATAAGAACATTTTGTTCTAACAAATTGCCATTCTGCAATACTCATTCTGCACCACCACCACCACCACCACCACTACCATGATTGCTGAAGACAAAATGGGTGCATAAGCAGATGAGGTGAAGACAGAGGATGGTGCACGACTCTTAAAATATATAGCATCTGGGGTCTTAAAAGCTTCAAGCTAAACAAACGGCCATCTAAAAGTGAAGCAACAAGCCCACATGGAAGAAGCACACCAGCTGGTGTAATTATGAGGTGTCATTGAGACCTGGCAGCAGGCATCAGAAGATTCACAACAACAAACAAAAATGCATTGGTGAGAATGGGTGGGGGGAGTTAGAGTAGAGACCAAAACCCATCTATGGATAATGGAACGTCCCCCGGTAGTGGGGTCAGAGAGAGAATGAGTCAATCAGGTACAGAGGGGCACTTATGGATCATGCAATATACTTATGATACCTTGAGGTCTCCTCACCCCTCCACTATCATGACCCCAGTGTTGCTTCCCACACTGGCCTAGACAGGAACATGTACAGAGGTATAGGCAAGAGATAAAACTCACGATGCATGGAACCCAGGAACGGGAATGGGAATAGCAATACCAAAAGGCGGGTGGGGTTGGGGAGAGTGAGGAGGGAGGGGGTACTGATAACAATGAATGGCACATAACCACCCCCCATCCAGGGGGAAGAACAGCAGAAACCAGAGGGGAAGTGAGACAGCAGTCAGTGTTAGATTTGAAAATAATAATTTGTGGGGGGAGCTGATTCCAAGGGCTCAATGAAAAGTAAATAGTAAATGTATAGAAAAGAATGATGGCAATAGTTGTACAAATATGTTGAATGTAATTGCTATATGGACTGTAACAAGAGTTGTAAGAGCCCCCAAGAAAATTATTTTATAAAAAGGTGGACAATTCTCAACCTTTCACTTATGCCCCAGATTCACCAAACTGCCACCATGCGGTCTTGGACAAGCATGTTCCCTGCCTCATCTCACTGTCAGCATGTGGCAAATGAGCAGTCAGAAAAGACCTAGGGAAGGCAGATACAAAGCAGCTCTAAAATTTCATGGGAAAATTCCCTTACCTTTTCATTCCATTCTCCCACAATATTTTTTGAAACCTCCCTCGTGCTTCATCGTGCTTGTCTGCTCCGCTTACTTACCACCAGAACACTGTGCTGAGGAGGACTCTCTGGCTGCACCCGGGCTCAGGGGGGAGACAGGGGTTTTAGTGATGCGGGCTGCAGCAGATAGCTCATATGTCCTCAGTTGGCAGTTCTGCCCTAGGCAGTTCCTAAAGATCCTCCCCGTGTCCATGTCCCATAATCAATCGTAAAGCAGACAGTGCTCCAGTCTTCACCTGCGCTGGGGGGGCTGGGCTTAGAAGACATTCCAGCCTTGCCTATACCACATGAATGCTATGACTTCAAAATATGACGGACTGATTGTGGAAGTACGTTAGCACCATGCCCCCTCCTCCGGGAAGCCTTCCCAACAGTCCTTCCAGCAGGAATCTCCAGTGGGAGCTTAGGGTTCTGTGGTCTGTCACCCACTCCCTCCCCCCTGGCACTCTCCTCAGAGGCAGAAACCATGCAGTGTTCACCCCAATTCTCTAGCTGCAGGGAAAGAACATTACCAGCATGAGATAAGTAGCCAGAGGAGAGAGTCAGAGGGGCTGGGGAGGCGGGGTGGGGGAGGGAGCAGCAGTCTGATGACTTCCTGGTCCTCAGAGTGGTCATTGTCCCTACTGATTGGGGAGCAAGCTCAATAGGGCCTCTGTCCTTCTCTGGGCAGACCAGCCCTGCTTGGTGGCGTCCCACCCAGGCAGCTGGGAGCCGAGGACCCAACACTTCCTGTGCCTGAAGTGAGTGTTCAGAGGGGCAGGAGGAGGGAAGGGGGCTCTCCGAGACAAGCATCCATCTGTTTCCCCCAGAGCAGAGCTGCCCAGCTGAAAGGAACAGGAGAAGGGAGAAGCATGGGGGTAGTCCACATAGCCAGCTTTCTCTTTGAGCCACAGCAAGCAAGAGCACACTCTGACCTTTGGGAGTCAGTCTGTGTATACATACACAAGGTGCCCTGGGGCACAAGTCCTGCAGGTGGGTCAGACCTTCAGGGGACACACACACACACACACACCTCTGCAGGTGAGCAAACAGGCTCAGAACAGAAAGGATCAAGCTAGACATAGCAGGCTATGTGACTTGAGCGTCCCCACCCCCACCCTTATAGCACCCCTGTAAAAATCCAGGACTCCCTACTGATACAATTTGTCTCCTAAGTCTCAAACCGATTCTTCAGAACAAAGAAGGAAAGAAGGGGACCACAGTGAACCCTTCAGAGGGAGAGGATGAGGCCAGAAGGATAGCGCATGCCTTCTTCACCACATAGACTCTGACAGTCGCAGTCTCCTTTCACTGGGCTTACTAACAGGGAGGCATCTGTGCTGTCCTCATCAAACTAGGACAGCAAGTGAAGCCAATATGGAGAAAGAAAACTGCTGTGTCCCAGGGCCAGCCTGATCCTGGCTGTGTGTCCAGGGATCCCCATCTTCTTTCCCAGCAGAGACGCCAGGCTAAAGTCAGAGAAGGCATCAAGGCCTGTCCCCTGGGATGACCCACACACACTCCTTACTAGTACCAACCCACCATTCCCCACTGGGCCTTGCTGCCAGCATCCCTGACAGTCCAAATCTAAGGCGTGGAAGGAACGACCCAGAAATCTCGGCTTGTAGAGCCCCCGCAACAAAGCCTCCTTGCTCTGCTTACAAACAGGCATGAGACCTCCACAGGGCTGAAGACATGCACATTCAAGCACACACATGCCCACAGAGAAATACAAGGAATTTCTCTCCTTTTTAGGATGACCTGCTTGCTCCATTATAAGTCGACTTATGAGGAAGCATGTCATCAAGAGGGGAACCACAACTCCTTAAAGCTGTGCCAGGATACCAAGGAAGCGGCTTCCCAAGAATCTCCAAAATCTCCTGCCTCCCTGGTACGTGGTAGTATCCATCAGCACCAGCCTCTGTGAACCACACCAACACATACTAGGTGAGGGGGGTGTGCCGGACTGTGGTGCTGGACTGCACAAACCTCGTCCCAAATAATCCCCACTAGCTGTGGGAGGTGTAGCAGGTCCAGGGCCAATCAGCCATGAACAGTGCAGGATTTCTAAAAATCATAAAAATAACTTCATGGAACATCGAAAGAATCATGCTGAAGGAGAAAAAAATACAACCACTCTGATCTCTTCTGGAAGCTTTCTTTTCCGTAGCCTACCACTGCCTCAGTTCACACCTGACTCTCTTCTTCGCGAGATGTGTAGCCCTGGTGTGGTAGGTATATAATCGTTTGTGGACTAAGAGTGCAGGGGTGGAGTCTAGCCTGTCAATCTGGAGATAGCCAATGAGACTTCTGTGTGGGCATGGCCTTCTCCTGAGAATTCTGGCACTTCCTTCTTGGAGGCAGGAGACACTGGCTCTCTCAGTTCACTCCCTTGTAGACGCTCTACTGACAAGGCTCACTTCCTGTGAGACATCCCTGAGGAGAAGCCACATGGACCTACCCTGATGCGGCCCTGGGAACAGGAATGGCCACATGGAGACCCCTGCCAGCGCTGAGACACTTACAACACCAGTGGGTCCAAAGATTTTCTACGCACTGGCCTGTGATCATCCTGCATTCAGCATCATTGTATGTGCTTTGTGAGTCTGAAGAGGACTTTAGAGATTGTTATCAGACATATGGGCTAATATTGGACTTATGGGTTTGGACTGGACTGAGTTGGGATGCGTTCTGAATGTACAATTACCCTTTATCTAACACTCTCTCTTATATAGCTATGAGTATCTCCATGAATTTGTTTCTCTAGTTTACCCAGGCCAACAAACCTGAGAATCTGGGTTTCTAATTCAGTCCTGCCATCACTAAGAGTAACATCTTAACCTGAGCCCCAGATTTTCCGTCTCTCCAGTGGGGATGATGAAAGACATCAGGCAGGGATGAAAAAGATGTAGTGATCTCATGTCTTGGAAGAAGTAAGGCCGGAGTGCTCCTGAGAGGCAAGGATGGCAAGTCTTCGCCTCACATATTCTGGACACATGATCAGAGGAGAAGGACATCCTGTTTGGTAAAGTGGGTGGATGGTGAAAAAGAGGCAGGCCCTCAATGAGAGGGAGTGACCCTGGGGCTGCCTCAGTGGGCTCAGGCATGGGAACAATTGGGGGGATGGCTCAGGCTCGTGCAGTGTCTCGCTCTACTGTACATACACAGGGCCGGTGTGTGTTGGAGCAGACTGGGTGGCACCCAACAACAATGAAAGGTATGCTAAGTGCTTGGAACACAGTGGAAATTCAGTAAGGAATAGCCATCATTATCATCCTCATCCTTTCCCCCCTCCTTCTCATCACATCATTACAAAAACACTTGCCTAAATTCTTACAAATCTAAGGATAGTCTTTTTTCCCTATTCTACCAACCTCTAAAAGTCCAAGATAATTTCTGAAATCCATGCCTTAACTTTTTACCCTCTACCCTCCGTGTGAGTATAAGCAAGCCCCTTCGTCTTATTCTACAAGTTGGAGTGACTCGTTGACAATGAGTGCTCAGTGCAAGTAGTTGGCAGATGGAAGGCCCCCCTCTGCTCTTCCAAAGGGCCAGCTTCTCTCAACTGGGGTCTCATCCAGTCCCCATGGTAATGGAGACACACAGAGGTCTCCTTCAAGATCACACAGTAAGGGAATGGCAGGCTCAATCTCCTCACACCAACTCTCAGCCCACCATCGACCTTCCTTTTCCACACCTGTCGTGCGTTGGCACATGCTGGGTGTCAAGGTGAGTGGAGTGAAACTAGCAGATCATTGTGTCACCTGGCAGGCAGAAACAACCAGGAAGAGCTCACATGAGATGAGGACAACTCTTTCTGGGCCAGGTGAAATGTGCCAGACTGGCCCTGTAAATGTGTAATCCTGGGTCACAAGGTTGGTTCCTGTCTCTTTAAGCCAGTGGTTCTCAACCTTCCTAATACCGTAACCCTTTAATACAGTTCCTCATGTTGTGGTGACTACCCCAACCATAAAAGTATTTTCTTTGCTACTTCATAACTATAATTTTGCTACTGTTATGGATGGGGTGATCCCAGTGAAAGGGTCATTTGACCTGCAAAGGAGTCGCGACCCACAAGTTGAGCCGCTGCTTTAAGCAGTGAGGTTCATGCAGTCCAACAGGAGGCTAGTGGTTCAGAGCTACAGGCCAGGGCTGCAAAGGATTGGCCAGGAGACACTGTCCATTAGCAGAGAGGCTAGAGTCTGAAGTTCAGGCACTGGCTCTATGAGGTAAGTCACCAGGTCCTTCTGGGTCTCTGGCCCCTAGCTGGATGTGCATGTATCTGTACACATTTGTGTCTGTGGACGGTGTTTTAGATGTGATAGCATCTACTGTCCGAGCCAAAGAGGACAGGCAGGAATTGATGGTTCTGCTGAGATGGTGCCGTGAGATACTGCTGTGGGTCTAAGCTGCTCCCCTTCTGGTTGCACGGTCAAATGAACATGGCCACACTTCCCCTCCCCTTCCGCTATGACCAGCCAGGGTTGGAGGAAGACCCAGAGGAAAAGAGAGCTCTGTAGAGACTCCACAGAGCTCTCTCTCCATGCCTTGGCTTCTTTCTCTGAGAGACGCACAGCAGGCCGGGGGTGGGGGTGGGGTGGGGGCATTCATCCAAGCTTACACAATTGCCACTTGTCTGGGAGAGACAAAGGTCAGGGTCTAGGCCTCAGTGGCCAACTGCCCAAATGTAATCATAGAATTACTGAATTTAGAATGTTTTAAAATCCTGCTGCCATAGTAGCTTAGATTCTTGGAGACTCTAGAATTCAAAACAAGAAGGTGTCAGAGCCACAAAGAGGAACAATCTTCACGTTAAAGAACGATAATAACTTCACTTAGAAGACAGAAAATGTAGACGGATTCAGGAGCCTATAATTTTGATATGGAATGCTTACAGGACCCCGACCATGGGAAGCCGACTTCACCAGGGATCAAGCAGTCAGCCTGGAAAGATCATTTCCACATTTCAGGGGCAGATGCCTTGTCATTTTGAAGGACCCCAGAAAGAGGACTATGCTTTTCCTCACCCACAGAACCCCTTCCTGCCCCTCCTTGGGTTCATTTCTGACTCCAGCAACGTGCTTTTTGATGCATGAAATTGATTGATCAAGCTCACTCAGCTTCATCTGTGGTGGTTCACTTCTGTATTATCTGAACAGCTGCAAAAATGCCCCTGACCCGGCTCACCAGGATCTACTGAGGCAGAATTTCTAATACCAAGATTAAAAATATTTCGAAGCACTCCCAGATGATTCTCATCCAAAGTCTCCATCAGAAGTACTCCCTTGTGACAGATGTTGGAACAAAGTGCAAGGAACTAGGCCTAAGGTCACATAGCTGTGATTTCATGTCAGAGCGTCTGGGTCTCAACTCAGCTCTGGAAGCTGACTGCACCCTTCTTTCTCTTCACCTCTGTCCCCTTCCTGTCTTCCTCTTTTGTTCTGTGACACAGCAGCATGGTGCAGATAAGTGATTTGCCCATAGTCCCATAGCCAGTTAAGATCACTCTGGAAGAGCCCAATACTCAGCCTTCCCACTGCCCTCTGACCACTGGGGTTTTCAGAGCTGGGCAGAAATCAGATGTGGGAGAAAATATGCTTCCCTCCCTGAAGGGTCTCTACCTTTCTTTGGAGAGGAAAGATTTATGTAGGAGCCAGATCACAGATTGGGGATATCCCGAAGGGATGAGACATACAAAGGGCCCTAGCTTCTCCACTTTCTTCTGGAATCATGAGGCCCAAACAAGCTTGGAAATCACCTCTTTCTCAGTCACCTGGCCTCTGTATTCCTGGAACACTATAGCATGGCCAGTTTATATTCTCTTTCATCTCTGAACCCAACCTTTGGCATGGAGAGGAGACCTGTGTGGAGGGAAAGTGCAGGTCTTCAAGACAGGTCAGGCCACTGTGGTCAAGTCATCTAACCTACTGGGTTCTAGATAACTCCAGCCAGTCCTCTTCCCCACCCATAGGGTTTAGGACAAAGCCATAGGGTATAGGAAGGACCCCATGCAAGTGCTGTGCCAGGTAGAAAGGGCAGGGGCAGGTGGACAGAGGGACAAGGCCTTCCTGAATCTGCCTCCATGACTACAGGCCAGTTTATCTCAGCCCCTATATCTAGCTGCTTCTGTTTAGTGAGCTGTACGCCAGGTCTAGAAGAAGTTTCAGAATTACATGAAGAAGAAGTCAACATCTGGATCAGAGGAATGCTTATTAACAATCTGTGATATGCAGACAGTGCAACCTTTCCCGCTGGAAGTGAGGAGAACTTGAAGCACTTACAAATGAAGACGGGGGTTACAGCCTTCAGTATAGATTACAATGTAATGTGAGGATAACCAAAATCTTCACAACTGAACCAGTCGGTAACATCATGATAAATGGGGAAATGATGGAAACTGTCGAGAATTGTTTATCTTGTTTAGATCCACCATCAATGCTCATGGGGCAGCAGTCAAGCGATCAAACGACACGATTACATTGGGTCAATCTGCTTTGCCAGACCTGTTAAGGGGTTCAAAAGCAAGGATGTTACTTTGAGGAGCAAATGGTACCAGTTCATGGTTTCCAAAGTGCATTAACTAGGGAGTCTCCTCTAATGACACAGAAACTGAGCAGCAAGCTCACGCTGATGCCACTTCACAGGATGGGGCCGTGGTGTTCAGGCAGGGCCAAGAACTCGGGCCTTCTGACCCCGAAGCTGGCTGAGCAGATGCAGACTCTGGTTGGGAAACATTCCCAGGCAGGAGGAGAAAAGGCTGTGCTGAGCCTGTGCTGAGCAGAGGGGTTCAGCGAGACTGCGCAGGAGCAAGTCCAGAGGTCTGCAGGCCCAGGGTGCTCTCCAGACCAAGGCAAGTTTGGGCTCAGCTGGAAGGAGAAAATGGAGACAAAGAGAAGAAAGGTCCAGAGCAAGGCAGGTGATGTGAGAGATTCCGTAGGAGCTCAGAGAGCAAAGAGCCAGACCACCCCTGGGGGGTTAAGGCTTTGACTACACTTCAAGTCCAGGCCCAGCACGGCACAGCACAGCCCACAAAGCAAGGGGCTTGGGGCCTGAATGAGAAGGCAGGGCTGCTGAGCTGCCAGTGATCCAGGCTGGAGGGTGCTGTTGCTCATGAAGAGCAGAAGACCCAGGGCTCTCTGAGAGAGGGGCGGTCAAGCTGGGCTCTGCAAGGTGACTCAAGGGAAGAGACTCAAGGAAGGACAGGACTGCCCGTGCGGAGGCAGGTTGAGCTCGGGCACAGAAACTGGAGAGCTCTACCTGGACACATGCAGGAGTGGGACTGATTGAGGCAGGGATGGGTGTTAAGTGACCTGACTGGGTGGGGCAGGGAAGTCACTATGAAGGCTTAGAGCATCCCAGATTTGCAGAGCAGTCCTGAGAGGTGGCCTCAGAAACTGCCCTCTACCAAGAGGCTTAAAAGTCCTGGGGATGTTCATTAACCTAATCAATAACCTCCTAACCTCATCAGTAACAATGAGAGTGGCCTTGCAAGCCTGGGGGGCACCAAGCACTGTTTCAGCAGCTTTGTCCACAAACACCCTCCATTATACAGTGTCTGGCGATCTTGGGCAATGCAGCCAAGGTCACCCAGCCAAGAATTGGCTGAGCCTAGGGTCACTGGGTTCTGACTAGCCTGTACTCTCCTATCCTTACTGAGGCTAAGGGGGTCAGGAGAGACCCAGCCAGACCCTCCCACTTGGAAAGGGAAACGAGAGAGGGGAGAGGTGCAGGCTACCTGAATGAATAAGTGAGTGAGTGGTGTACTGAGTCAGGCATTCTGAGGAGGCAGTTGCTTTGAGAAAGGACAGAGGCTGCCTGCCAGGATGAGGTGATACTGGGAAGTTACTCAGCTCAAGGAAATAATTGCTCTCCAATCTCTAGGATTCAAGCCTTGGCTCAGTGCTCTGACAACACTCATGGCCAGAAGCAGAGTTGAGAACGTAAGGCCAATGAAGCCAGTGCCATTCCTGGGGTCCTATTCAAGCTCAGGGACACAGAGAGGTGTGTGTTGGTGGGAGTCGGGGGGGGGGGGCGGTACAGGGAGGCACCCCTAAATTACCATCTGTGATCCTTTGAAAAGGGGAATTGACTGCTGGGGATGTGAAACCAACCCTCCTTGGTGCTTTCCTCCCAGGCACATGGTAGCAGGAAGGATATCAAGGCTGCTGCCCTGCTAGTGCCCTGTCCCACCCTTCCTGCAGTTGTCTTTACTGTCCTGTGCCAGAATGGGCACTCAGGGGTCTATCCTCCACTGCCCCACCTAGAGCTGCTGTCCCACAGCCATGCCCATCCCCTCTTCCCAAAGTGTCCATCCTCCATGCAGCAAAGTCTCTGGGCTTCTTGCCCCATGAAGTCATCAGAACCTGTCCTTGTCCCACACCCAGCCAAGGCTCCTTATGAAATCACAGTATAAGGCCCCTATGGGAGGGGCCTACCCACAGTCCTGAGGTTCTTCTTTAGAACCAGAGAACTCACATTAATTTGAAATGCCTGAACTGACGCCTAATAGTAATGACAAAAATTAATACAGTGATGCGGAGGCAGGAGGCCTGGGTTTCCTGCCCAGTCCATTTACTTCAAGGATAGCCCCCAGCAGTGTGTCCGTGGAGACTGTGTGCTGGATAGGTTGTCATGGAGTACCCAGACTGGGAAGAACATTCCTCTAATCCACTTCCAAAAATAAGGCAATGGGTCTACCATTGGTACCACAACGGTTCACTCTGCTAATGACTGCTCAGGGGGATGAGGGAGAACAGGGCAGTGTGTCCTGCTTTGCACGGGAGGACCATGGGCTGGAGGCTAACAACAACAGCTCCTATGAGGACAGGGCTGATGAGATTGCAGGGATTCTTTCAGGCACTTCAGATAAAATTACTCACTTATCCTCACCACATCCCATGACACTGTTTTTATTATCTTCATACTACCGATGAGGACGCCGAGATACAGAGAGGTGGAATTAATTTCTTCGAGGTGCACATGCTAGGAAGAGGCCATGCTGGGAATTGAGCTCAAGCCAACTGGCTTAGACCCTGAACCCCTAACCACTGTTCTACAATGAGAGGACAAATACTCAGGCCAGTCCTTGGGCTTGGGGTACAGAGCCTCAGGAGAGTACTTACGCTGAGGCCGCCCCTGGCCAAGCAGCAGGCACAGCATGAACCCAACCAGCACCTATCCCAGAGAACATTTTTTGAGCTCTCCAGATATTCCAGGTCCTGTGTCCAATGTTGATCACCATAGGTCAGCCCCACCCCCACCAATTCCAGAAGAATTGCTAATTCCAGAGGAACCTCTTGTAGCATTCCCTGCAGTGTGGACTCCCTGCTATGTATACACATTCTGCCATCACCATGGGTCCAGTCCTTTGCTCAATGCATTGTACAATGATGATGCTTATCTTTCCTTTCCTCTCCCGCCCTCTTTTCTTTTTCCTTTTATTGACCATCCAAAAAGTTCAGTCCTGGGCCCTATATTGTGAAAAACAAAACAAAACAAAACAACTTGGTTTTCCCCAGTATGCTGAGATGGGACTGGCTAATCAAAGGTTTCAAACGTGTTAGGTGAGAGTCTGTCTTAACATGAACCTTGATGTGTGAGCTGGACACTGGAGGAGGCTGCCCTGAGGGAGAGAAGAGGGTAGAGTGGGATCCCTAACTGTTCCCTCGACTCCTCGGCCACCAGCCAGCAGGCTGAGAAGAGCCGCAGGTCCGAAGAATGGGAAGCCCTGAATACCCCTAGTCTCCCCGCCCCAGTTCCCACCTCAGGCCTCTGGCCTCTCTGGACCCAGAGGCAAAGCAGCCTTGCTGTGAAGCTGGAGCTGAAACAAGAGTAGGACCTGTCAGGCAGGGAGTTCGATGTTGGCTGTGGCCTCCTCTGGCCATCCCTGAGCTGCTAAGGACCAGCCTGTTCAAGCCTGGGAAAGTGAGACTGGAGAAAGGGGCCTGGACCAGCCTCCTCTTCCTCTCTGTCCACTGTTCCTCCCCCAGCAAGACGCTGGAACAATTTACATCCTGCTTCTTCAGTTTCAGCTGTTCCGGGAGTCAGCTCTCTCTCGAATCTATTTTTCTTCTTTTGCAATCTCTGAGAAACCCGAGCTGCCAGATGGGTGCGGAGGACGATTGTTTTTCGGTCCCACATCTGGACGGCATCAGCAGTCTGGAATTGCTGATTCAGGAATGGCAGCTTCCTGGGCTTGGGTCCCGCCAGCCCTGTCTAGTGGCCGGTGTTTAACTGGGCGCAGGAGGGGCAGGTGGCGATATCACTTAAGCTTCCTTCAAAAGCATATGCAGTGCCCCCAGAATGTCCTGGGAGTGAAGAGAGTGAGTGGCTAAGCTCACTACTATGAAGGGTAGAGAGAGGGCTTAGGGGAAGGATACCAAGTTCTGGGTGTTGCCTACTCATCTCCACCCCTACAGAAGTGTTAACTGGGGCATCAAGGCAGGGAGCCCCTGCACCAAGCCCCAAATCCCAGATGAACTTTAGAACAGAGAGGGTAAGCCTGCCCAAGGCTGTATAGTTGGTAAATGGCAGAGCTTAAAACTAGACACCAGACTGTCTCCTTTGATTTCATCGAAATGCCCCCTCACCAGCCTCAGGGTCTTCACTCTATGTACACTCTGAGCTCATCTGACCTCCAAACAATCGGCTGCTGTCAGGTCCCCCCCAATTCCTGGTGAGTCCACGCACTGCAGAGGAAACTCGGCTCCAGGGAGTTCTCAAGGAATAGGGGGTTTTGGACTTTTTAGAAATAGACTTTTCTTCTAAACTGTCTCAAGGTGGGTACAAAGCTCCAATCTTTCTGTTACCAGCAGAGGAAATTAAACATTTGCACCACCCTTGCACCCCATCTGAGTGTTAAGAGGAAAGATAATTCTGGAGTTTTAATGTCCTTCAACAGAGAGTCTCACTGAGGCCAGTCCATCTGAAAGAGGCTAGAGATATTCTCCAGTGCAGCCTTGTAATTTTGATGGTCCCCCATCAAAATTATTAGAAATTACATATTATAACTGCATTGGTCTAAATCAGCAGTTCTCAACCTGTGGGTCGTGACCCCTTTGGAGGTTGAATGACCCTTTCACAGAGATTGCATGATTCATAACAGTAGCAAAATTACAGTTATGAAGTAGTAACAGAATAGTTTTATGGTTGGAGGGTCATCACAACCTGAAGAACTGTATGATAGGGTGGCAGCATTGAGAAGGTTCCGAACCAACCACTGATCTAAATACAATCCAAGTTAGGTTCATGATTTTACCTGCATTATTAGCATACTTATATTTTCATCTAACTTCATAATTCCTTAATGCAAAAACACTTTCGAGGCCCCTGAGCTACTGCTTCTGATGAAGAAACTACCCTCGCTCTGTCAGAGCAGTCTGATTTTGTTCACAACGTGACTTGCCATCTTTGTACTAGTTCTTTAATTTCTTACTTCTATTTGTTTATTATCTGACTCTACCAGCTGGGACTTAAAAATCGACAAGATAGGAAGGAGCTTTCTTATTTTGTTGCCTGTGGCATCCCCAAATACTTGCTACATGCTGGCTATCAGTGCTTGTTGCATAGTTCTTAATTGCCATCACTTGACCGGAAGGAGTTCGACCTTTAAGGTCCACATGGTTTTCATTGGCTGATTTTTTGTTTGAAGCAGATGGCCGGCCTTTTTTCTCAGTCCATCTAAGTCTGGAAGTTCTGCTGAAGACAGTTTAACATGACAGCAACTTGCAGTCCTCTACTGATGGATATACATGAGATATATTGGCTAGGAATTGAACCCAGCTCTCTCTACCAGGGAGGCAAAAAGTGCCCTCTGAACCACGACTGCGCTGTGTAGCGTACGAACCAAGCTCGTTGCTATCGCATGCATGCCGACTCCGAGTGCCCTTACAGCACTGGGGAGAGCGAGCCCTGTCAGTTTCCAATACTGCAGAGTAGGAAGCGGTATCTTTCCCCTGAGGAGCGCCTGGTAGTTTCAAGCTGCACTTAGCAGCCCAGTGAGTAACAACTATGCCACCAGGGCTTCTCCAGGGCACTTAGTGGGTGGCCTGTATTTCCTGAATGGGTCCCCTAAGAAGTCTCTATCTTTGTAGACAGGTAGATGTGTGTCCCAGTCAGAGGCACACGTTCGTAGATCTAATGCCCCTCCTCGCTGCCTTTTCCCTCCTCCTCCCTGTGGATGGAACTTTCTTTCACTCTCTCTGGAATGCCCTTGCCTTACCTCTGGTCTTGTCACACTCTTAGCCTGGCTTCTTCTATAGGCTTTCCTCTAGTCCAGTCGCCCATCTGCTCCCAGTGCTATCTTTCAAAACACCAAGCTGAGCTAATCACTTAAAAGTCCAAGAAAGGCTTTTCCTTGCCCTCTAAAAAAAGTCCAAGTTTATATCAAGGGTCACACCAAGCCTTTGCCATGTGCTCCTGGCCATACCGCTTGATCCTCCCCAGGGGGTCGGCCACAGCCAAGCTTTCCCAGAAAGCAAATTGCCATCCTTTACATCTCAGCTTGAAGACTTTCTTGCTGAAGGGCCAGCAGCTGCAGCTTCCCAAGAAGCCCCAGGCAGATCAAGTGCTTGCAAACCTCAGCTGTGGCCCTGACTCACTGCCCTGAGGCAGCGCTGACTCATGATGACCCTCGGGGGTTTCTGAGCAGTACCTGTTTATGGGAGGAGAAAGGCCAGACTTTCTCCTGTGGAGCTGCTGGTGGATTCGAACTGCCCCTTATGTGGATCGCAGCCCAACTCCTAACCATTACACCACCAGAGCACCTACCCCCAACAGTGCATTCTCTGTTCCACAGACAGGAGTGGCCGGGCTTTCCTGCACCTTAACATTCAAGTTTCCAGCTGACACACAGTAGGAGCTTAGGAAAGGACCCAGGCCTGGCTCTATCCTACGTACATTGTCCTGGCACCGATGTGATACCAAACTAAGTTCCCAGCTCAGACCAAGACATTGCCACTCTGGCCTTCGCAGTCCTGTCCCACGAGTATGCAGAATCCAATCTCGAGATGCCTAGGTTATCTCTAGGCAGGACCAGCAAATACCAACATGGCTTCCTCTGTAGCCTGATGGGATTCTCGCGGCTACCAGAGCTGGTAGCCCCAATCGACCTGTGGCAGTCATGTGCTAGTTAATTTTATGATTGAGATGTAGGGGTGGAGTCTGGTCTGTTAACCTGGAGACAGCCATTGAGTAGTCAATGAGGCCTCCGTGTGGGCATGGCGTTCTCCTGAGACTTCTGGGAAATCTCGCGATATTTCTCTGATGGAGATGAGAAGCTGTCTTCCCCAGTTGTTGTGAGTTAGTCTCAGAGACAAGGAATTATGGACAAGACAACATGACAGTGTCCGAGCTGCTGCAGGAGCCGGAGGAGAAGCCACATGGCCTTGCCCTGATGGAGCCAGACCCCTGAAGCTGGAGAAGCCATGGGGAGACCCCTGCCAGCGCTGTGTTGCTTCTGCCCCCACTGGATGCTGTTGATGAACCCTGAGCCCTGGAAGTGAGGAGCCATGAGGGGACCCCTGCCAGTACCAGAATTCTGCACCCACTGGCCTATGACTTCGTGAGTCGGAAGGAGACTTTATAGACTGATTTCAGCCATATGGGTTAATATCGGACTTATAACTTTGAACTGGACTGGGCTGGGATGCTTTCTCAATGTCCCATTCCTCTTGTATATAAACCTTTTCCTTATATCCATAAGCATGTCTATGAATTTGTTCCTCTAATCTACTTGGACTAACACACGACCCCATTTTTTTGCCTGCACCAAAGCAGTAGACAGCCTGCAGTAGGGCTGTGCTGAAATCTACTGGGCATATCCACTTGGAAACCCAGACTCAGTATAGCTTCTGTCACTGTATTCATTCCGTAATGCTATCTAGACTTCTTGAAAATGATAGTGAAAATCAAAGATTGTATGCAGTGGAAAATGGAGGAATAGAACTGGAAAGGCATGAGCTCTGTAATCAGGAAACCCTGAGTCCCAATTCTAGCTTTGCTATTCACTAAGGCAAGTCACACAACTGGACATCACTTTTATCATCTGGAAAATAGAGAACAAAATAGCACCTACTTTACAGGATTGCTAACAAAATTAAAGGAGTTACGGCATATAACATACTATCATCAGTGATGATTTCAATACTAAGAAGCCATTATTGTTGCTATTATTATTCTTATTCTCGGACTACATGCCTGGCACACTGTGTGTGGCAATAGAAGGAATAGTTTTTTCAATAACCAAGTAATAGACACTCTTGGCTAGAGGTAGACCCAGGCCCAACCTTACCCTGAAAGGAGGGGCTACCCTTTAGTGACATCAGGGACTCATCTCCAACACCTTCCATTTATACTTTGGCAACTCCCAATCTTAATGCAGAGTCCAATAGTCCTCGCCCTGGCCCTAGAATCTGTGAGAAATCTTATCAGTCTGGTGAGATGCACTGTGGACACCTACTCCTCAGGCTGGAAAACAATCACCTAACTTAGTCCCCATAGCGCTTGTGCTCCTCCTCTTAAGCAATTGGCAATGAATACTTCAATTCCATTTTCCAAGTGCCTTTCTTAGAGCCCTCAAGCTCCACAGGCAGCAATTCTAGTACTTTAGGAGTGTAAGTATTTCCCCCTTTCCAATTTAGAGTTGTTGGTGGTGCTGTTGAGTGACCCCATGTATGCCAGAACTAAACACTGCCCACTCCTGCAAATCCTCACAATTACTGTGAAGTTCGAGCCCACTGAAGCCACTAGGTCAATCCAGAGTTAGAGGAAAGAAAGAGCAGAAAAACATTTGAAGAAATTATGGCTTTAATCTACACACCAAAGAAGACCAGCAAAAATTTCATTATGATAAATTGAAGAGATTAATAAGAATAACACACTCAAGCTCCTACCCCCTGCAAAAAAAAAGCTAAACCAAAAAAGAAAACAAATCATTACCAACCAAGAACCTGATAAGCAGCAAAGCTGCTTATCAAAGGTAAAAAGAGACAAGAACTGAAAGAATCTGTTGCTAGCAAACCCATCTTATATAAAAAATAAAGTTTTTCAAACTAAAAGCAGGTGATGCCAAATAGTAATAAAAATCCATACAGAAAAATGAAAAGCAGGGAAAATATGGGGAGCTGATACTGGGGGCCTAAGTGAAAGGAGGATGTTTCGAGAATGATGATGGCAACAAATGTGCAAATGTGGACTGCATACAATTGATGTATGTATTGATCATGATAAAAGTTGGATGAGCCCCTGATAAAATTATTTTAAAAAATGAAAAACACCAGTAAAGGTAATTATGCAATTAGAAATGACCATATAGATACATTCTTCATCTTTCTTCTCTTAGCTGATTTAAAAATCAACTGTATAAAAATATGCATTTAATTTTTTGTCCCATAGTGCATAGAGATGTAACCTGCTTTACAATTACAACAAAAAGGAGATGAGTGATAGTAAAGTTGTGTTGGTCTAAGGAAAAGATGGTGACTTGAATTGACAAAAACAAATGCAACGAACCAGAAATGGGAAATTTTAAAATGCCAATGTAGGAACAGCTATCAGCATACTCTTGCTCTATTTTCTCATCTAAACTTTTATTGGAAGTAAGTATAAAAGGGTAAATGTTAATAATTATAAAAATAATTATACACTATATAATTGAATTAGGGAGCCCTGATGTGGTAACAGTCATTGGTAAGGTCATTGGTTCTAAACACCAGTCACTGAGAAAGAAAGATGAGGTGGTCTGCTCCTGTAAAGATCTGAAATCTCAGAAACCCAAAGGGGCAGTAATACTTTGTCTCATGTGTTCACTATGAATCAGATTTGACTTAATGATTTGATCTTTGTTCAGTATCGTTGGATTTATACAATACACAGATGCAATTTGTATAGAAATAATACTATAAACACAAGCAAAAGGGAAGAGAGCTATGTAAGAGTGACATTTCTATTTTCATTGGGATTAAGTAAGAGTCTAATGCAGATTCTGATGAATTAAGGTGCATAAAGTTAGCCCCAAGGAATTTACTCAATAAATTATAGTGAAAAATCATGAAACAATTAGAACATTACATTAGAAAATTCTACTTAAATAAAAGAAAACAAAAAAAGGAAGAATTTAGGAACAAAAAAGGACATGATATATTTAGTAACTAAATCACAAACTAATAGATGTAAGTCAACTATATAAAAAATAGCATTACCTATAAATGAATTAAACAATCAAATCAAAAATCAAAGTTTGTCATACTGGATATAGAAAAACAGATTCAATTATAGTGATTCACAGATGGAATGTTTTACATTTAAAGATATGATTGCTGGAAAGTAAAAGGATGAAATATACACAAATGAATCATGCGAATCAACAAGCATAAGAATGGGTGTACAGACATCAGACAAAATAGACTTAAAAATGTTACTAAAGCTAAAGAACTACATTTTATAATAATAAAATACCATTCCACGAGGAAGAAAATAATACACATATATGCAATTAACAATAGAGCACCAAAATGCATAAAGCAAAAACTGAGGTAAATTAAAGAGAAATAGATAATCCAACAACAATCGCTGAGATCTTCGGTACTCCACTTTAGTAATGACTAGAACAACTAGGCAGAAGATCAACAGCAACAACACTAGAAGACCTGCAAAACACCACAAATTTAATTAGACCTAATTGACATCTATTGAACACTCCACCCCAAACTACAGAATACATGTTCTCCTCCAATATACAAGGAAAATTCTCTTGGATAGATCATATATACCCTCAAATTTTAAACTGTTAAGATAATACAAAATATGTTCTCTGACAACAATGTAATAAAGTTAGAAATTGATAACAAATAAATTAGGAAAAGTTAAAAATATGTGGGTCTTAACCAATCCACTCCTAAATAGCTAATAAATCAACCTTGTGATTATTTAAAGAAAAAAGATATAACCCTGGAAAGCTTATAGAAGTAGTGATAAAATGAAATTTTATAGTTGTAAATGTCTTCCTTAAAAATAAGAAAGATCTCAAATCAACAACTTAATTTTCCATTTTAAGGAGCAAACAAGAAAGGATAAACTAAACATAAAGCAAGACAAAGAAAGCAAATAATGAAGACTGGTAGTGTCGTTGGATAGAAAATTGACCACAAAGTTAGTGGTTCAGACCTATGAGTAGCTCCGTGGGAAAAAAGATGGCGCTGTTGACTCCTGTAAAGATTTAGAGTCTCAGAAAGCCAAAGGGGCAGTTCTATTCGGCCCAGCGGATCCCTATGAGTCAGATTCAACTTGATGGCAGTGAGTTTGGTTTAGAACATAAACTATCGAAAAGCCCATGAAACAAAAAATCTGATCTTTGAATAGATGAATAAAATAGACAAACTTCAGACTGACCAAGAAAAATGAGAGCTAAAACCCCCCAAATTGGATTAATTTATGAAAGTGGGAATATTACTACTGACTACAGAAATGAAAAGGAATGCTATCAACAGTCATATGCCAATTGCAATCAGTGAATTACTTAAGAGGGCTCTTTTAGTCATGCAACTCTTTAGTCTTGTAATTCTTAAGCAGTGTTGGGTGGGAGAATGTAAACAAGAAGCTTGCGACACCTCAAGGGGATTAGCTTGCTAACAATGTGAATAAGGTATATGGAACCTTGTAGTGTTGGGATAATGCAAATAATGTATGTGAAATCTGGCCAAGGGGACTGATCCACTTCACCATGCTGGACACATAGTGATTACGCGTTAGGCTGTGATCCACAAGGTCAGTAGTTTGGAACCACCAGTGGCTCCTCGGGGGAATGATGAGGCTTTCTACTCCCTTCAAGAGTTACAGTTCCAGAAACTCACAGGAGCAATTTCCCTGCCTTACAGGGTCACTTTGTGCCAGCAATGACTCGATGGCGGTGACTTTGGATTTTTTTTTTTTTGGCTTAAAAAAGGGAATGCTGATTTCAGAGCAAGGAGAGGACTCCACTACTGTCAAGAAAGAGAAGTTTGTAGCAGAGTTTATCCTTTGCTCTCAAGTTAGTAGCATAGTGTCCCATGCTGAGAACTTCCTAGATCCAGGAAGCAGAGATATGAGAGGTGAGATGTGGCAACAGCAGAACCAGGAGACTAGGATGAAGACGCATGATAAGCCTCTGGGTCTTCAGAGTGAGATGGCTACAGTAAAGGTGCTGATCCATAAAGCAGAGTGAGAAAGCGGAGTACCTTTGGACAATCTAATAGCTAGTGAAGTGAGGTGCCTTGGGACAGTTATTGATAAAGCTAAAGAACATTGTGACATTTGCTGGAAAGAATAGAGGTCAGGCCAAGGGTTGAAGACCAAGAGCCAAGGACCAAGAGAGAGGCCTGCTTGTGGGCACAGACAAGAAGCCGGGCTGACTAAAGACTTGCATCTTGAATGGGTCCTACTACCATAATAACTCAATAACTGTGATTATGGTCTGCGAATTCTGTGTTACCATTGCAATGCATTGTTGAATCTAGTACAGACGTAGAGTGTTATGTGGATGGCTGACATCAGAATAAGCACAAAAGGTTGGAGGATAAAGGAATTAGGGATAGACTGATTATATTGATTCTTGATTTTCTCTTCCTTCTGGCCTACAAAGAAGAGATCTGACCCTTTTCGTGCCATTTTTGCACCAATAAATTAGATAACTAAGATAAAATATGCAAGTTTATAGAAAGACACAAACTACAAAACTGACTGAAGAGAGACCACGGTTCCCTTTAGTTCAACAAGTGGAGATTAAATTAGTAATGAAAAGGTTTTTTTTCTTTTGTTTTTAATACCTACAAAGAAAAGCCCAAGCTCACATTGCTTCATAAGAACTCTACCAAACATTTTAAAACAATATACTAATATTAATATAGCAATGGTTTAGAAATCCAAAATGGAAGAACACACTTCCCAACTCATTCTATTACCACATTATTATCCTAACAACAACAAAAGCAAAGCTATTACAATGAAATAAAACTACAAACCAATATCTCTTAGGACTATAGACACAAAATTTCCCAACAAAATACTAGCAAATCCTCCAATGTTAAGAGTATTATGATCTAGTGGGATTTATACAAGAGGTGCAAAGTTGGCTTACCAGCTGAAAATCAATGAAATATACCTTATCATTAGCATAAAAATTAGAAATTACCATAGAGGAAAGAAGTAGGAGGCAATGGAAATTTATAGAGGTATAAATACTGGCATGTACATATGTAAATAAATTTATATATAACAATAGGAACATAGATCTATGTACATATGTTATGTTAAATAGTAAGATAGTATATGGACATTGCATCTCTACTCAAGTACTCCCTCAACGCAAGAACATTTTGTTCTAATAAGCCAGTATTCTGTGATGCTTACCTTTCTGACATGATAGCTGAAGACAAAATGAATGCATAAGCAAATGTGGTGAAGAAAATGAATGGTGCCCAGCTATCAAAAGATATAGCCTCTGGGTTCTTAAAGGCTTGAGGATAAATAAGTAGCCATCTAGTTGGGAAGCAACAAAGCCCACGTGGAAGAAGCACACAAGCTGGTGTAACCATGAGGTACTGATGGGATTAGGTATCAGTCATCAGCAGACCCAGATCAAATAATTATATCAATGCAAAGTAGGTAGGTGGGGAAGAGTGGAGACCCAAAGTCCATTTGTAGGCAATTGGACATCCCTCACAGAAGGGTCACAAAGAAGGGATAAGACAGCAGGGTGCAGCAAAGCAACAAGGAAACATACATCATTCCTCTAGTTTGTAATGTCCGCCCCCCTCCATTGTTTTACCTTATAATTTTTTTACCTTAAAAATGCAACTAGACCAGAGCATGTGCACTGGTACAGATAAGAGCTCTTGACACAGGGAATCCAGGACAGACAGACCGCTCAGGAACAATATGGGGGTAGTAATGCCATGAGGGTAGGAGAAAAGTTGGGGGTGGGTGGGAAATGACCACAATGATCAATGTATATCCCCCTCCAAGGGGGACCAACAACAGAAACATGGGCAAAGGGAGATGGCAGTGGGTGTAAGATATGAAAATCATAATAATTTATAAATTATCAAGGGTCCATGAGGGAGAGAGGGTGGGGGAGGGAGGAAAAAATGAGGACCTGAAACTTAAATAGAGGCTCAAATAGAAAGAAAATGTTTTGAAAACAATGAGGTGCCGAAAGGATCAGGAATCAGGCATCAAAGAACTAAGAATTGTATCATTATATACGAGGGGGAGTAGAGATTGGGAACCCAAAACCCAGCAATAGGTGAGGCGACAACCCCTTACAGAGGGGTTGCAGGGAGGAGATGAGACAGGCAAGGTGCAGTGTAGCAACAATGAAATATGCAACTTTCCTCTAGTTCTTAGATGCTTCCTCCCCTCCCACTATCATGATCCTAATTCCACCTTACAAATCCAGCTAGCCCATGGGGATGTACACTGGTATGGATAGCATCCAGAAACATGGGGAATTCAGGATAGATGATCACTTCAGGACCAGTGGTGAGAGAGGGTAGAGGGAAGGTGGAGCAGAAAGGGGGAACCACTTGCAGGGATCTACATATAACCTCCTCCCTGAGGTATGGACAACAGAGAAGTGGGTGAAGAGACACATCAGACAGTATATGATATGACAAAATAATGACAATTTGTAAATTATTAAGAGTTCATGGGGCGGGGGAGTGGAGCGGGAGGGGGAATGTGGGGTGCTGATATCGGGGGCCTACGTAGAAGGAGGATGGTTTGAGAATGACGATGGCAACAAATGCGCAAATGTGGTCTGCATACAGTTGATGTATGTGTTGATGGTGATAAGAATTGCATGAGCCCCCCAATAAAATGATTTTTAAAAATTAAAAAAAAAATAAAAGCACGATGGCGACATATGTACAAATGTGCTTGACATGATGGATGTATGGATTGTTATAAGAGCAGTAAGAGTCCCTAATAAAATTATTTAAATAAATAAAATAAAAGGGAGAATAAACAGCTGCAAAAATATACCAAAAAAGTTAGAAACTACATGATCATTTCAAAAGTTGCAAAGGAAGCATTTAACAAAATTCAAAACATGCTAATGGCAAAAGTATCCAAGGAAGGATTACAAGGGTTTTTTTTTTTCTACTTGATAAAGAACATCTATGGAAACTTTCAACTCATGTACTTATTGGTGAAAACTTAAGCTTCCCCCCTGAGATCAGGACAAGACATGGGTGTCCTTTCTCACTTAGTCTATTCAAAACACCTTCCTACCAGAGAACTTACAAAAGCAAGAGAAACAGAATTCATCCAGATTGGAAAATGCGAGGTAAAATGATGTGTTTGCAGATGACATGGTCATAGACCTCTAAGGGATTCACTACAATATTATTACAAGCAGCAGGTTTCAAGATATAAGATCTGCGCATTTATTTTTATGTGTATAATGAATAATCCAAAAATGTAATTAAGAAAGCAATTCCATTTACAATAGCATTAGAAAGGGGGGGGATCCAAAGAATTTAATCAAAGTAGTGTAAAATTTATTCTCCAAAAATTATTAAATTCTGTTGGAAGAAAAAATTTAAAGATATGAATAAATAGAAAGACATCCATATACATAACTCATAAACTACCAGTAGGATTGTCAAGTGGTGCAGTCACTTCAGAAAACACGTCTGTTTCTCAAAATATTAAACATGAGATTTACCATTTGACTCTGGAATTTCTCTCTTAGCAGTATAGCCAGTAGAAATGAAGACCACATGAAAAATGGGGTCTTTAAAAAGATTAACAAAATACACAAACTTTTGATTGGCCAAGCAAAAAAGGAGACAGGACCCAAATAATTAGAACAAGACATAAAAGATGGGCAGTACTACTGAATCTACAGAAATAAAGAGAATTATCAAGGAATACTATCAAAAACTGTGTTACTTGTGTTGCAGTGGATTATTTAGTATGTCTCTTTTAGCCATGAATAGTTTTGTATACGCCCATACAGTGATTGAGTTGCATCAGGAAAGAGGTAAAAATGATCCAAATGTCCATGAACTGCTGAATGAGTAAATGAAATGTAGTATATTCATAGAAACCCTGGTAGCATCATGGATTACACACTGGGCTGCTAATCCCAAGGTCAGTACTTTGAAACATTGAGACACTCTGTGAGAGAAATAGGCAGTTTCCATAAACACTTGCAACCTCTGAAGCCCACAAGAGGTAGTTTTGTCCGTTTTTATATGGTCACTGTCCCTCAGAATGGACTCAATGACACAGAGAGTTTAAGTATCTCTGGTCAAGGAATTATTATTTGACCATATAAAGAATGAAGTGTTGATACCCCCCACACCTGAGAAAGGTATTGCTGGGTGAAGCTTTTGTTGTAGGCATTTTTTCCTGCTAGATAAGCACCAAGCAACTCATAGTTCGTGCCCCCAGTGGCTTCGTTGCCTGGGAAGGTTCTTTCTGGTCACAGTGAATTTTTTCATAAAAGTAGTTTCACATGAACCTCGATTTTTGTGATGGCCTATTTAAGAGAACAGCATGCAGCTGTGAAATTTTATTTCCTTTTTTGGGAAAAATGTGCAGAAACCGGTGTGGTGTTGAACACAGTTTACAATGACAGCACTATGAGAAAAATTCAACTGTACAAGTGGTTTTCTCATTTTAGAAAACTGAGATGTTTATTGATAATAAATGGATGAAAACATCAACTCATAGTGCATTTGAAGTTCATTCCAACAGGTCAGATTGTTAATCAAACTTTCTATTTAGAGGTTCTGAATAGATTGTGTACAAGTGTACAAAAAAAAAGGCCTGATTTGGGCAAATGAGGAACTGGTTTTGCTACCACAACAATGCCCAGCCATCTCCATGCACCAGTTTTTGGCAAACAAACAAACCCCAAAACCCAGCATGCCACTCTGTGCCAAGCACCTTACTCACCTGACTTGATTCAGATGACTACTTTTTGTTTCAAATGAAGAGGAACATCATCTAAGAGGGATGTGACAATGTGGAAGAGGTGACAATAAAAATGAGGGAGGTGCTGTCAGCCATCCAAACAGAGGAGTTCGAAAAATGTTTCCAAGAACGGAGTCGCCAATTTGACAATTGTATTAAGTATAATGGAGAATACTTTGATGGTGATAAGGTTGCTTTGTAAAGAAAAAAATTTAAATACATAGCTCTGAAAAAAAAATTCCAGCTTTTCTGGGTATCCCCTCATATACTATCATATGGATGAACATTGAAAATTGTATGCTAATCACAAAATACCACATATTGTATGATTTCATTTATATTAAATGTCGCCTTTTTGTCCCCTCTCTTAGTGTTCCACCCTCTTGTCTGCAACCCTCCACTGCCGCCCACCTCCTGGCACAGCTGACACCAGGGGTTTCAGAGACTTGAAAAGCCGCAACGGGTCTGCAGGTGCTCAATGATTACCTGGCCGACAAGAGCTATGTGGAGGAGTATATGCCATCACAGGCAGATGTGGCAGTGTTTGAAGCCATCTCTGGCCCTCTATCCACTGACTTATATCATGCCCTATGCTGATACAATCACATCAAGTCGTGTGAAAAGGAAAAGGCCAGTTTGCCAGGAGTAAAGAAAGCTTTGGGCAAGTATGGTTCTACTACTATGGAAGACACCACAGGAAGCGGTGCTGCAGACAGTAAGGATGACGACAACATTGATCTCTTTGGATCTGGCAATGAAGAGGAAAGTGAAGAAGCAAAGAGGCTAAGAGAAGAACGCCTTGCACAGGCTTGAGTCAAAGACAGTCAAGAAACCTGCCCTTGTTGCCAAATCTTCCATCTTACTGGATGTGGAAACCGGGGAAGATGAGATAGATATGGCAACACTGGAAGAGTGCGTCAGAAGCATTTAAGCAGACGGTTTGGTCTGGGGCTCGTCTAGGCTCATTCTGGTGAGGTATGGAATTAAAAAACTTCAAATACAGTGTGTAGTTGAAGATGATAAAGTTGGTACAGATAAACTGGAAGAACGGGTCACTGCTTCTGAAGACTATGTGCATGGATGTGGCTGCTTTCAACAAGATCTAGAATTCCTCCTGGTGGTTGTACTTAAATAAATAACCGAAAGACAAAAAAAGTCAAGAATATTCAAATTCATAAAAGTCAAAGCAGATTAATAGTTGCGTAAAACAGGGTGCTGTGGGTGATAAGTGAATGGGTAACAGGATTCTTCTTGAGGTGATGAAGATATTCTATACTTGATCGTGATACTGGTCATCCAATTCTGTCAATCTACTAGAAACAACAGAATTGTACAATTTAAATAGGTGAATTATATAGTATCTGGATTATTTCCCAATAATTTTATCACAAGAAAAGCATTCCATTTTAAAATGTGAGATATAGATATTGAAGTCTTACATAATAGTTTGTTTGAGGCAGGGTTTCATAAAGTATACTGAACATTGGCCTGGCATAGGGTTCAAAGAAGATTGGGTACAGGGATGAATCTAGCCAATCATCTGCCTGTGGAGCTTGTGGTTAGATGAGGGGTGTACAGTATCCAATTAAACTCCAGCCTGCCAAAACACTGAACATCCTGACAGTGCATACATTCTTACTGCTAGCATTTACTGTGTTCTTAATGAGTACCATGCATGATGCTAAGCATTTTGCCATGCAAGAACTCAAGGAACCTTACAATTCTATATGTGAGTACTTATACTATTCTCACTTTACAGATAATGAAGCTGATGTCAGAGTCACTGTCCTACAACTTCTTGAGAGAACAGGGAAGTATAGGCTTATAACAAGTCCTGAAAGAATCGCTTTGTGATAGATCCTGGTTCAACCAGCTCTAGGAAGAAACTGAGATTCCCCATCAGGCATAGGGGGCAATGGTCTCAGCCTGGAATGGCATGGATTCTCATGCAGGCAAACAAATTCTATTCCCTCTTCAGTTTTCTACTCTCTGAGACTGTTTCTTAAATTATAAAATAGGCCAGTACTTCTATTTCTACCATCGAACTAAGTTCCCTGCATGAGATAAGACAAATGAAAGAACCAGAGTTAGAACTGTACTGAGAAGTCTGACCTACTAAGGCCAGGAACCCTGTATCCTCATACTTGAGTAGGTCTGGCCTTTTCTAGAAAGGGCAATGCACATTCACTCAAAAACACATGACCCATTCTCTATCCCCAGTCTCTGACTCATTATCTTTGCCTTAGACTACGACTGCATTGTAGGAGCAAATACTGATCTTCTCCAATCAGCCTTGATAAGCCCACTACTCAAGCCCTCCTTCTCCTGGTAGAAGCATTCCCAGACTGCCATCCTAGAGGATGCATCGCCAGAGCCCCACGTTCACGCTAGTGTCTGAGGGACACCTACTTCCTTGAGTTACAATTCTAGCCCTCCACTGGCTAGCACTATGAGCCTGAGAAAGTGCCAGACTTATCATTTGTAATGTGAGACTATATGAATACTTGGCATGTAAGGTAGTTATGAGGATTTAGTGAAATAATGCTTGAGAAGTATTGATATTATTATTATTATTACTTAACTGTCTTCTAGTTGTACTCTAACTCTAACTCATGGTGACCCCATGAACAATGGGATCAGAAATATGTGGTCCATAAGCTTTTCATTCCCCATGAACAAAGGGATCAGAATATATGGTCCATAGGCAGATATTCAGAAATATATAATCAGGCCTTTCTTCCTACTGTTAATGTTGTAGGTGTCACCAAACTAGTGTAGACCCATAGTGACCCTATCTACAATAGAACAAGACACTGCCTACTCCTGCCGCATCTTCATGATCTTTCCTATGCTTGAGCCCATTGCTGTAGTCACTATGTCAATCTAGAAAGAGGCCATTCCTCTTTTTCATTGCCCCTCTACTTTACCAAGCAAGATGTCCTTCTCCAGGGAATAGTCTCTCTGGACAACATGCCCACAGAATGCAACATAAAGGACTGCCACCCATGCCTCTAAGGAGCACTCTGGCCACACTTCTTCCCAGACAGATATGCTAGTCCTTTAGTAACCCATGGTACTTACATTATTTTTCCCCTGGCACCACCATTCAAATGCATAGATTCTTCTTTGGTCTTTCTTATTCAATATCTAACTTTCACAAGCATATGAGGTAATGGCTTGGGCTAGCCATACATTAGGCTTCAAAGCAACCTCCTTAATTTACATCACTCAAAAAGTCTTATGCAACAGATTTTCCCAACACATCATTTGATCTATTGACTCCTGTTTCCACTAGCAATGATTGGATACAAGCAAGACAAAATGTTTGAAAACTTCAATTATTTCTCCATTTTTCATGATGTTAACTACTGATCCAGATGTGAGGATTTTGGTCTTCTTTATATTGAGTTCCAATCCACACTGAAGACTGCACTCCTTGATCTTTGTCAGCAAGTCCTTCAAGTCCTCTTTACTTTCAGCAAACAAGGTGTGTCATCTGCATATCACAGGCTGTGAATAAGCCTTCCTTCCTCAGATCTTGATTCCTCTTTATATAATCCAGTTTCTTTGTAGACTTGCTCAGCAGTTTGAATAAGTATGGTGAATACAATCTTGATGCCCACCCTTCCTGATTTTAAACCCTGCAGTATTTCTCTGTTCTTTTCCCACAACTACCCCTTGATCCATATACAAGTTCTATGTACACATCAAGTACAATGACGTGTTCTGGAATTCCTATTCTTCTTAAGACTATCCATAGTTTGTTATGATCCACACAGTCGAATTCCTTGGCATAGTCAATAAAACACAAGTAAACATCGTTCTAGTATTCTCTGCTGTGAGCTAAAACCCATCTGACAAATCCCTTGTTCCATATCGTCTTCTGAATCTTGCCTGCGCCTCTGGCAGCTTCCTATCAGTGTACCACTGAAATCATTGTTGGATGATCTTCAGCAAAATTTTACTTGTATGTGATATCAATGAAACTGTTCTAATACCAGCAAAAAAGGGGAAGGCCCTGAAGGAGACAGATTTATCCAATGAGCTCAAGCATCAAACAACTGTCAGAATGGCACAGGACCAGGTAGTGTGCAGAAGGTCACTATGTATCAGAGCCAACTCCATGGTATCTAGCAAGAATAAAAACAACAATACAATAATTTGAGCATTCTGTTGGGTCACCTTCCTTTGGAATGGGTACAATATGGATCCCTTCTAGTCAGAAGGCCAATTACCTGTCTTCCAAATTTCCTGGCATGGCCTTTAAGATCTCAGACACTATTCTTTCTGACAGGCACCATCTAGTTTCTTCACCATATAGGCACCCATATCATCATGGGGAAAGAGGAGAGGGGGTGAGGCTTCTGAGTGATCCAAGGACTGTAAATAATAGGATCCAAATTTGAAGAAGGGAATGGTATCAAAACTTAAATTGGGATAACGAAACCGCGAAATTCATTTTCCAGATTTACATAGGGATTAAGTCTCTGATGAATATCCCCTGGCCATGGTTGAGGGATGTAAATAGCCTTGTTATCAGACAGAGAGCTTTATAAAGTTGGTCATGGTAGATGTAGTTAGCTTAAAATATAATATCATTTGATCTCCCTTTTGAAGCATTTTAAAGTTGTTTAAAACAGCAAAGTGAAGAGTAAGTACATATAAATTAAGTCTCTGGTGTATACTCTGTTGGTTGAGGGATATAAGTAGCCTTGTTATCTTGTAGAGTGTATTAGAAAGTAGATTATTACAGATGCAGGTAGGCTAAAATTTAATACCTTATCATTTTATTTCCCTTCTGACCCATCTAAAATGTGTTCTAGTTTTTAATATTTCCTACTTTCTTTTTAATTGAGTTTTCCCTGTTTCATTTTGTTATTGTTGTAAGGTGTTTTTGTTGGTGTTTGACATAGTTTTCTCTGCATATGAAATCCAAGAATGGTAAACCTATAGGTACAATAATTAGGTTAATGGTTTCTGAAGGGGTAGAAGGGGAGGCTGGGGAGAAATGAGTACAATGAGCACAAAAAGGAAGAAAATGTTCTAAAATTAATTGTGGTGGTGATTGTGCAGCTCTTCTTAATATGATTGAATTGTGTGATATTTGAACTATATGCTAATAAAACTGTTTTCAAAAAATTTCCTGGCATAGACGAGTAAGTGCTTTCAGTGTTTCATTAGCTTGTTGGTATTCTACCAATTCCTGGAGCTTTGTTTTTGGCTAATATTTTCAATGCAGCTTGAACTTCTTCCTGCAGTACCATTAGTTCTTGCCCATATGCTACCTCCTGAAATGATGGAACATCAACACGTTGTTTTTGGTACAGTGATTTCTTTCCATCTTCTTTGGTTGCTGGCTGCATCATTCAATATTTTGCCCATAGAATCTTTCAATGTTGCAACTTGAGCCTTCAATTTTTCCTTAAATTCTTTCAGTTTAAGTTAGGGTAAGCATGTTCATCCTTTTGGGTTTTCAAATTCTAGTTTTTTACACATTTTATTATAATTTTTGGTCTTCTCAAACTGCCTTTGAAATTTTGTGTTCAGATCCTTGACTGCATCACTTCTTTCGTTTTCCTTAGCTACTCTATTATCGAGTATCAAATTTCAGAGTCTCTCCACGGATCTTCTCTCTTTCCATGACCTTCTGCTGTCTTCATGAATGATGCTATTGATGTCCTCGTACAACAACACAGCTCTTCAGGTGTCCTGTCATTAGTGTTCAATGCATCAATCTGTCCTTGAAATTCAGGTGGGATAAACTCAAAGTCATAATTTGGCTCTTGTCGTCTTATTTTAATTTTCTTCGGCATCAACCTGAACTTACAAAGGAGTAATTGATGATTTGTTTCACAGTCAGCCCTTGGTCTGGTTTTAGCTGTTGATATTAAACTTCTCCATCATCTCTTCCCAAAATTGTAGTCAATTATATTCCATCTAGGAAACTCCATGTGTATATACCCATTTATGTTGTTTTTAAAAAAGAAATCTGTGATTATTAAAATCCATTGATCTTGCAAAATTCTACCATGCAAACTCCACCAAAACTATACTTTCCAGCTATTATTCCTTTCTCTTTGTTTCCAACTTTTCATCCCAATCACCATAATTACCAATGCTGCTTGACTGCATGTTTGATCGATTTGGGACTGAAGACATTTGGTAGGATTTTTTAATTTCTTTTTTTCTTTTTTTCCCCTCAACCCACAAGGCAGTTTTATTTTTTTTTATTTATTAATTTTTTCTTTTTAAAATCATTTATTAGGAGCTTGTACAACTCTTATCACAATCCATCCATTGTGTAAAGCACATTTGTACATTCGCTGCCATTTTCTTTCTACTTGAGCTCTTGGTATAAGGTCCTCGTTTTCCTCTCCCACCCTCCATTCTCACGAAGTATTGATAATTCATAATTTTTTTGATGTCTTACACTGATCGATGTCTCTCTTCACCCATTTTTCTGTTGTTCATCCCCTAGGGAGGGGGTTATATGATTGGCTTCCCCCTTCTCTCCCCACCTTCCTCTTACCCTCCTGATATTGCTACTCTCATTATTGGTACTTAGGGGAGAATTCTTTAATTCCTTCATTACTAGCTTTCATGCATACATTTGTCATGATTGGATTTCTTTGTATTTGGATAAATATAATCTTATCACAGACAGCACTGTACTTCAAGATAGATCTTGAAATGTCCTTTTTGACCATGAATGCAATGCTTTTCTTCCTAATCTATCTTAACCTAAGGTGCTCTTAAACCTGTTTACCATCAAGGAATTCACAAGTCTCCACTGACAAGCAGATAGTGGCTCCCCATGAAGTGCATCAAGAGATCTGGGAACTAAATCCAAGTCTCCTGAATGGAAGACAAGAAGTGTAACATGGAATGAACACAACCTTCATAGTGACCCCTAAAATGGGGTTTAATTCCTGCTCTGCACACTTCATGGCTATACATAGTTTTAAGTATGCTGTGAATGATTGTATGTACGAGCACAGAATGCCCTGTGCTGGGGGACTTGGCTGGAAAGAAACAGAAACTATTATGTGGGTGAGAGATGCCCAGATCCTTAGTTATCTATTGGCCCTTTCCCTACCAGAAGAACCACTAAAAGAAGGGTTCCTAACCCTACCCCCAAACAAGGACCCTTTGCTTATTTCATACATAGAAATGTAGACAGAGACCCATAAGAACATGGAATTCAAGGATTCACCTCCCACCATGTAGGCCCTGGGTGGGCCTCCCTTGTACAGCAGTTAGGCAAGGCCCAAATCCCACACATCACCTGATCTCACTACAAGCAGCTCTGTGGTGGGGTCTGAGAAGCTGCACTTCCAGCAAGCCTCCACAATTGTTCTCCCTGGCACCCATGAAGTGTTGGGGATCTACAGCATGCCACAGCACTCTCAGATGAGAGACTCCACAACCACAACTAGATCTCTCACAAATTCTAGAAGACCCAAACCCATCTAAGTGTACCCCCACCTTTAAATAGTTGGAGACTACCCCTACATAGATTTTAGATTTTCCAGGACCCCATTTCTATGATACATAGGAAAAAAAAAGTTAGTGCAATGGAAGAGTAATTGGAAGAAAACCATGGATAATCTCATGACCATATTAAAACAAAAGTTATTCCTCCTTTCTGGATTCCAAAGCCATCTCTGCCAGTGAGGAGTGTGTGTGGAGGGGGCTGTTGGGGGGTGTCTTGAAGGTTGAGGGGGTACTCTTCCCATAAGCCAGAGCTACCCCCATAGGCTGTCTGGTATAGGGAAGCCTAGGGTTGTCCTCCATCTCCTGGTGCCCTACCCATCCCACAGGTGTGATCCCCAGTCCACAATGTCTAAAGCCCAGACTTCTCCAGGGCACCAAACAGTGCTTTAAAGATAGGGTCTCCTCCCCTTCACCTTCACAAGCTACTGAGAAGGAAGCAAAGTTATTAAAACAAACATGATTCTTCCTTTATGGGGGATGGGGTGAGGAAGAGAGACACATCTGGGTTCCTGGCCCTGAAGCCTGCATTCCTTCACTGTGAGTGTGAGGAGATGAACCTCTGAGAGCAATACGGAGACTGCTCGCCCCTCAACAAGTGGAAACAGGGGTATCCGTATTGCTCTCCCCTCAACAAGTGGAAACAGGATTTACCCCTGCGGGAGGCTGTTGGGAGCTTGAAGTTACAGAGCCTCATTTGGGGGTTCAGAATCCCACCCATGCCCACTCCAATTACTTCCTATACAACATGGGTCCAGACTGAGTCGCTATCCTATCCACACCAATCAATTTTGCCTTACAGCAAAGGGGATCAGGAGGAGATAGGTGTTCAGAATTCCAGAGGCAGGTTATTGACTTGAGGAACTATTGTGAGAAGGGAGTAGGATTCCCACCCCAGTCCCCACCCACCTTCTCTTACCCGCCCCCGCCCCCACGCAGGTCTGCAGGGAATCCAGGAGCCACGCCTCTGCTGCCTTACCTGAGGACAGTCCTTGATGTAGTGCCCCTTGTTGAAGCAGAGGTGGCATAGGTAGTTAGGTGGGGGCCGCTTGCTGGGCTTGCGGGCCTCGGAAGTGAGGGTCAGGTCCGCGAAGTGCTCTGTGAGGGAGTTGAGGCCATCGGCAATGTTGTTGAGAGAGCCGTAAGGCGAGGCACTCTTGTACACACTGTGGCTCAGTGCCTGGGGAGACAGAGACTGTAAGGTTTCTGGAAGCCTGCGCATTTCCACACCAGCCGCCCACCCCCTCCCTGCCCCCGACACACGGAATCATGCTGAGCCTTCAATAGCCACCAGTAGGAAGACTATAACAGGTCAGAGGGTGGTGCTTGTTAGCGTGTGCCTGGTGATGATGACGATGATGACAGCGATAACAATGATTAATATCATTAGCTCTGTCTTTCGCACATTGCCAGCCAGGGACAGAAAAGTAGAGTAGAAAGTAACCTGTTAGAATCAGGGCTGTGTCACCTACTGGTGATTTTAGGCAAGTCACTAATCTTTGAGTTGACTAAAATCTTGGAGTTGACTTAGTTTCCCCATCTTCAAAGAAAGAGGAGCTTCACTTATACAACCGTTTCTATTTTCCCAGAAAGGGGGTGGCATGGTGGGGGTGGGATCTGATTCCAGCTGTCATCTGGTCCCTAGGCAGCTCAGTGGCTTTCCAGCACTATGAGGCCTGTGTCCAGGGGTCCCACTCCAGGCCACTTCCCTGGGAGTCTGCAGAGGGAAGTCACCCACTTCTCCCTCCTAACTCACCTCCAGATGATGGGAACCAGACGTCTTGCCTGGCTTCAAAGCAGACAAGGCCCAGGCCCCCTCTAGTGTATACAGTCCCTATTTAACAGGAGGGGCTGGTCACCAAGGAATTTAGTGAAGGTGGAGTCTGCAGTGAGGCTGGCAGGGAGGAAGGCCAAGACTAGAAAGAGGTGGTTTCCCCCCTGGCCCAACCCAGGGGTCCAAGAAATGCAAGAGTGTGTCATGGACACTGGGAAACCTTTGGTCTGGTAACAGAAATAAGGTATTCTCCTGGTAGTCCCAAGGTTGATGGGGAGCAGTAGGCCTGAGAGGGAGGAGATCCCTATGCTCCCTTAAAAAGATAGGGCAGGTATGAACCTAGACGGCCCCTTGAGGAAAGGGAAGGGAGGGAATAAGTCAGGTTTACCCCAGGGCATCAGATGCCCCCACCCCCACCCTAGGAGGACAGAGCCTAGCACTCAGGCAGGATCCCTAGCTTCACCATTCAATCCTTCTATGGTGCCTCACCGTCCCCTGCTAGACAATGACACAGTCCTCATCTCTAGGTGCCATCGCTGTCTCTGATCCTTGAATATCCTGCTACTTTATGACTGAATCAGCCCTTTCCAGCCCTGTGTCCCTAATACCTCCTGAATACAGGGGAAATTTTGTGCTGGGATCTGAAAGATAGCACTGCATATCGGCAGCCTAGGTCCCACATCTATTGTGATTAGAGGACAGGACTCGGCAGTTCCTAAGGGCCGTCTCTGCTCTCTCACTGCCCAGTCCTCTGTCAGATTCTGTGTTGCATTAAACCCAGGACCAGCGGGAGAGACTACACACACCTGCTTTCTGTCTCCAGCTCTCTGCGGAGCCTAAGATGGAATGATCTATCCTGAGAGGTCAAGGCCTTCCAGGACTGGTAGCTGTGAGGCAGTGACGAGTTCCTTGTGGGCTGGGAACTGGATACTGAGCAGGTCCTGTGCTCACTGGAAATGTGACTAGGACTGTAATAGTTGATTCTCACTCTCACAGCTCTCTGAGTCATGGCTCCCATTTCACGGATGCTATAATTATATCCAAATTCACATTGATTGACCTGAGAAATGACTAGCAAGTCGTTTTTCTTTTTTCTTTTGTTTTTTTTTTTTTGTGGGCATCACTGACAAGTCATTTTTCTAGACCCTCCCTCAGACCCACCTAAACAGCTACCTGGGACCTGCTTGAAGACCCAGAGTCTGCGTTGAGAACTCCTCTGCATTCAGGCAGTCCAGCCCACCAGATATGGGAGCCCCAGAACTTCCTAGCCAGTACAGTCTTTGCTTATCTTTCTTCTAGAACTCTTGCCAGGCCAGGAGACCCCTTTTCCCACTGAGGCTAGTCTGGGAGAAGGCAGCAGCATCCCTGTGTGCCAGGGAAAGGATCAGCCAAACAAGAAACTCGAAGCTCCAAGTGGTATATGTGACTCAACCCTGCCTCCACATGCCCGGCCCCCAACTCCCCCAACTCCCTTTATTTGGATGAATATTAGCAAATCTACAGGAATCAGGACAGTTTTGGCACCAGATTGTCAAAAGGAAGAGGAAGTTTAGTAGATGCCAGAAAGTGCACTAATTACACTCTGCAGAGTACCCTGCAGCACTGCCACACTGCCCACAAACAGCTCCTCAGGCATCCCTGGGCCACTGGAAATCTCAACCCCCTCCATGAAGCTTGGGGACCCCCCCGACTCCCCTACTGCATCATGAGCATCAAAACTGCCCCACTGGAAGCTCCACGGACCCAGAGAAAAGAGGCCAAAGTTCCCAGCACACCATGTAGATATTCCCAGTGCCCTCCATCTGCTCCCTGCCCCCAACTCAAGACCAGCACCACCTTTGAGATGAAAGGACAGAGAGTGGTCAGCTGATTCACTCTCCTTTCATAATTCACATGGAGAAACTGAGGTACCAGACACAGAGCCTGGGCAAATAGCCACCAAGCAGGTCTATGGGCCAGGAGTTCTACTGGCCACGCCTGTGCAAAAGGTGAGTGGAGTGTCAAGCTGTTTCCTCTAACAAGCCCAGAGGAGCTCTGGCCATGGAGGTGACAGGCCAGTGGAGACTGGACAGGGCAAAGCACAGGTCAGTACACAAATGCTCCCTCCTTTCCAGCCGTGGAGCTGAGGGCTGGTATCTTGGGTCTCACTCATCTTGAAGATGACCCTACCACTTCTTCACAGAAATAGATCTGCCCTTCGATTCCTAGGTTCTGTTGGGGTTTCTGCCCGCAGGAGTCAAACACACACATACTGTACACAGACAGGGTTGGTCTAAGAGGGAGATTAGGAGACTATGGGTGAGCAAAGCCAAAATCGGACGATGGAAAATAAGACACAGCTGACTACAGTCAGACCCTTTTTGGAAGCACAAGGAGGTTGCAGGGAAGCTATGATGGAAGAAGCACTCCTTCATCCCCGGGCCCTCTTTTGGAGTCATGACCTCATGGAGGCTTGGAAAATGCAGTTCCTTCGTGTACAGAGGCAGGATCAATAAAAGCTAAGGGAGTCTAGTGGGAGGAATGGGCAGAGGGAAAACGACCAAAGGATGAAGGAGCAGAGCATGGCAGTAAGAAAAATCAGAGAAGACTCCTGGGACAGCGCTGTTCCCTCCTGACCCACTGAACCACCCCAGCTTCCTTTCACATCACCACTCCCCTGATACAAATTCCTGCTTCACAGCTCTATGCCCTTTGCCCAGCTTTAAAGCAAGCACCGGGAACTGGGTACTTCCCATTGCTAGAGTAGTTTTGGTGGTTGAAAGAAGAAAGCACACATCTGAGTATCCCAGGGCTAGAAGGTACCTCACATTTAGTCAGATACTCAGCTGGTGGATTTTACATGAGGTCTATTATTGACACAAAGGGCTGTGATCCCCCTGAAGTTCCAAATTATCCAAGTACACAAGTGTATAAATGCTTGTACTCTGCATTATATAGAGAAGCATTCTCATTTTTTTTAGATTTCCAAAGGGATCCATAAACAAAATAGATCAAGAATCATTAGCACACCTATTCTGCTCACTCACCCATGAACAATGAGATCAATAAAATATCATCTGCAAGACTTAACAAATGGTTAAGACACTGAGCCACAAGCATGGAGACAGAAGAAGTGGTCATTTCAATTCAAATCATCCATCCACCCATCCATCCAGTCAATCAGCAAACGTGAACAAAATACCTAGTATATTCTAGACCAGCATTTCTCAAACTGTGGGTCACAAACCCTTTTACAGGGGCTGCCCAATTCATATCAATAGCAAAATTATAGTTATGAAGTAGCAATGAAAATAATTTTATGGTTAGGGGGTCACCACAACATGAGGAACTGCATTAAAGGGTTGCAGCATTAGGAAGGTTGAGAACCACTGTTCTAGACACTGACTATGCAGCTGACTGTATTCTAGGGTGACCAAGTGGGGAAAATGCAAGGTTCTTACTCTCAAAGGACTGACAATTTAGCTATTAAGACAGACACATATGTTGCAAATTATCAGCAAGAGTAATGACTATAACAGGCTTTACCGGAAGCAAATACAACGGGTCTATCCCAGGGACACAGAAGCTGAAAGAAGTTTGCTTCCCATAGTAATCTAGTAAAGCTCTATATGCCAAGAGAAGTTGGAATCTGTTACAGGCAGAGAATGGCTTTTTGCCATTCAAGTGCAAAAGTTTGGAGAAGTGGAATAATTTGGTATTTTCAGAAACTAGGTGAGAGCCAACCTGGAAACCAATGTAGGATGAAGCCCAGTGAGATTGGTAGCTGGAACACAGGGCCACAGTTACATAATCTCCTGTCAACTTGAGTGAAGGGTGAAGTCTAGACCGACAATCAGGTCATAGCCAGTCACGCCTCTACATGGGCATGGCTTTCCTCAGAGGATCCTGTGAACTCCTGTCTTTCTCTCTGGAGGTGGACCGTCTGCCTGTGACAAGTCACAGATCCCTGGAGTAGTCAACTCCGACTAGCACATGGACTAACACAGAAACAGTCTAGATCTTGTTGTGCCACTAACTTGCTGGGAGACTTGTCAGGCCTCTGTTTTCATTTTTTTAAAAAGAAGCCACAAAGAACTCTGTCAAGAATAAGATGCCACCCAAGAGGCTACTCCAAAAACCATCTTATCCTTCTCTGCAGAGCTACTCTAGCTGATGGTGCTTAGCTCTCTCCTGCAATTAATCATGAGTGAAAAATGCTCCTGCTTTCCGCCCTCCACTTGACTCATCGGGAACAGAGGAATGGTTTCTGTTCCTCCAAGGCCTAGGCTCACCAGCCAATTGAATTTAAAAGAAAGAGGACCAGGCAGCTTCCCAACGGCAGTTAAGGGGCTGAAGCATTCTCCAAACTCCTACCTTGGTTAAAACACCGATTCCTCCCAGGATATAAAGGTTCCTCCCGGAAAGCAAAGCTTCCTCCCAACCACACCACACCACACACAGACCAGAGCAGCAAAGAACAATGGCACCCAGCTTTAACTCCTGAGCCCTACCCCTACTTTGAGCTCCAAGGTAGCCAAACTCCTGTGATCAGCAAAAAAATGAGTTTTTTCCCTGCACATTCTCACTGCAAAGGTAGCCTTCTGTCAGGGGAACATGTGAAATATCAGACCCTCAAAAAACAGAAAATACCTGGAGGCTTGAATGAAGCCCACAGTCACTCCTCTCCAGGTTCTAATAGGCATGTCTCTGAGAAAGAGCCAGAGGTATTGGTGGAATGCTACGAAACTTTATGAGACATTCTCCCTGCTGTTCTCAGATCCCCAATGGGTTGACCAAAGCAGAAATGAGGATGGGGTCTTCAGTACAGCAGAAGATGGTGCTAGAACCGGGGAAGGCACCCAAGTTTACAACAGCTCTTGGGAGAGCTAAGGATTGAAACTACCCACCAAGGGAAAGGTCTGCCCCTGTGCGGCAGGAGGTGGTTGGAGAAACACTAGCATTCTCTGGTTAAAGAGAAGAGGAATGGGAAATAGGGGGCTGAAGCCTGGTTAACAGTTTCTGTACTTCTGGACTGCTTAGAACCTTGGCTGTGCTAGTGGGCACTGTGTGTCTCCACACAAATACCACGCTGTTCTTCCCAAACTGATTTGTCATTGAAACCTTTCCCTCACCAAATGAAGACTTGCTTAACATTAAGTTGTATCTGTTCATAGAGCAAAAGGGAAAGAAAATGGCTGCCTAGACACTGACTGAAATGGAGTGAGGCAGTAATAGAGACTATTAAGGGGTTCAGAGATGAGCCAGAGGGGATCTGGGCACCAGGGTCTAAGAGCTAGTGTTTCACAAGGGAATAGCTTTGCTTTTCCCAAGGAGGGACCCCAAAGTTCCACACTACTACAGATGCAAATTTCAAACAAAACCTTGGCAAGGAAGACCACCCCATCCCCTACCAACCCAGCCCCACCCCAACCCCACTCAAGGAACTGCCTTCTTTGGTTATTTGCAGAAGGAGGAAGCAGCTCACTCAAGGGCCTTGGGAATCCTTCTCTAAAGACATTTCGTTGTTGCCAGTGGTTTATAATTTTGAACCTTGAGTTCATGGCCAGCCTGAGGCTGTATGCAAAATTACATGAGCATGTATATGTATATATGTGTATATGTATATGATAAACATATTTCTAGAAGCTTTTGACAGCTTCTCAGAAGATGTGAGAGCCACGTGTTGAGATTGTGCCAAAGACCTTGGCACAGGGTCCAGTTTCTAGACGTATAGACCTTGGAAAGCACCCCACCGCCCCTGTGTATACTAAGAGGCCAAGTCACTACCCACTACTAGTTCCTGCACACACAAAAACCCTGTTATCTCCCCTTTTCCTGTTCTCAGGATTGGTGTTTCACTCAGAACTCTGGGATTGTCTTCAGCATTCCAAATGAGGTTTAAGGGGCACAATAAGTTTCTATGGCCTTGTGTCTGCACCGCCACCCCCACCAAATCCCAGCTGCATTCTTGTTGTTTTGCTAAATGTGGTGGGAGCAGCGTGGAGGTGGTGCAGGAGGGAGTGGGCTCTTGGCACAGAGACTAGCACAGACAAGCCTCGGTCAGTGGTCAGCATGCAAGTCACATCCACAGGCACTGCCACTAGGCCTGCCAGGCTGCCAGCCGAATGGCAACGCGGCTAGGCCCCCTGAGTCCCCTTGTAGAGTTCCTTTGGCTCGGGAACGACTGACTGTTCTACAAGCCCCTTCTAGCATACAGGTAAGGGGTACTTTTTTCTTATCTTCTCAGGCAATGGCTATTTGGGGACTCTATTAGTTCACAAGTTAAATCTTGGAAAGAGGAAAGGCCTGTCCCCAGGAGCACAGTTGGGGCTCCCAGAGGAGTTAGAAGGCAAAAATAATTGGGGGTTGAGGGTGAGTGAGTGAGCCTGAAGCCAAGTGACCCTTTGAGATGTCAACAGTCACAGCTAAGAGAAGCAAACCCCTTTCCCCCACCCCCCTCACCTCCAGACTGTCTGCAGATAGGTCCTCTCCTATGTATACAACTCTCAATCCCCATATGCATCATACAGGGGGACAGGAGAGAGGACAGTCTACACACAGGTAAACCGAGACCCAGAAAAAGACAAATGTTTCTCAGTCTTGTCAAGGAGACTTTTCCATTCATTGTCACAGAACACCTTTACCAGCTCTACACTGGCCACGGAAATGGAACACGTCTCTATGAGGAAACTAAGGCACGTGGCAGGGAAGTGACAAGCAGCAATGCTCACCAAAATTCAGCTGACACCCTGGATGCCAGAAATTTTCAACATCCTAGTGTGATGAGTCTCGTAATGGTCAAAAGTTCCCAGGCCTTCTCAGAAAAGACACAAATACAGGAAATAAGACCCCCATGGAGTACTGGCAGAGGGAGGTCAGCAGAGACTGAGTAGGATGTTCCACACAACCTACAGTCCATGGCTACCCTCCTCCCTGAGGGAGGAGCTCCCTGAGCCTTCTATAGCCCCCATCAACTCACCCACTATTCACACCATATTCTTTTGCCTATCTACCTCTCTATGGTTCCCTTCAGCTTATGGCCCACGCTTACCTTAAAAAAAAAAGTTTGCTAGGAGGAGAAAAAACAAAAATACTTTGATCATGAAGAAACATCTTACAAACAGTCCTCCAAAGTTACTGGTCACCTGAAACCAGTGTCTTGGTGAGGCAGCAAAGTCTCATATCAAAGAGCGCTAGTCAACAGCAAGTCCTCACATGGCGGGTCGGGGGGCTCCATCATTTACAAGAAGCTTTGGCTACAAACCCTTTCACCTACACTGAAAAATGACTTTCCAAGCTTACTTACGTCCCTCTACTACATCCTCTGGGCAAGTACTACACACTATCTCTAACCACATAGGTCATACACTCCTCCCTCAGCTGGACTAGTACTTGCCCACCTCTGAGTGTTAGGCCAGGGGCTAGGTCTCACCTAGGCAGGGGCCACTTGGGGGCACACCCTGATGACCCACTCTCATCCCCACACCATCATACACACCCTTCTCCTCCAACTCCTGTTTGCAGACAAAAACCCAAAACGAAGCAAAACAAATCACTGCCAAGCAGTTGATGTCAATTCAGAGCACCTGGAGATGATAGGGTAGACCTGGGGTTCCAAGACTGTAATTGCTATGGGCCTGGAAATCCCAGTCTTCTACGCTTCCATTCTGGCAGACAGATGGCTTAAAACCGATGGTGTAAAGAAAAGGGACCCCAAGTTGTGAAACTGATGTGCATTCCCACCGCCTGTAAGAAGAATGAAGGACACAGAAGTGTCGGCAATTAATTCCCAAAGAGGCACTCTGGGGTCAATGTAGTGGGGAAGGGTTGGCGCCTGGTAGTTGGGAGATTCTAGAGAGTCTCCTCAAATGGGCCTGGGAGGTCTTAGCAATTTGTGTTTCTGTTGAGTCGGTCAAGATGCACTGCCCCCATCGACGTTGTAACTAAATCCACTCAACAGGCGGACTTTGCGATGTAACCAGGGCAGGTTTCTGGGGAAAGCGCTGGGCAGCTGGAAGCTCTCCCCCACTCACCCAACTTTCAAGAGTTCAGGATTTCCCTTTCATTTCCTTCCAGGCTCTGGAAGGCGGATGGGGGACGGGTTGGGGGTTGGGAAACACATAGTCTGTGGGGTCAAGCCCTCAAAAACCACTTCCTATTTGACTGGGCGGGGTGGGGGGGGGGTTGGGGGGAATGGCTAGAGTATATGATTGAGGGTCCGAGGTTGAGAACCGCAAAAAACCCTGTCAGCCAGTCACTGTTCTCCACAGGGTCCTTGGACTAGGGACAACAGAGGGCAGAGGAGGAAAACCGTTTTTGGCGCTTGCTTCTAGAGGAGCTGGGAGTAGAATGCACACTGGGTCCCAGCCTGTGGCAGCGAGTGACGGGGGCTGGGGCTGGCAGGGGAAGGGCACTTAGAAGGGGCTCCCTGCCCTGGTCTTGCCCCAGGGCTCTCCGGAGAGAAGCCCCCTCCTTTGGGCAGGGCGCCCAGGCTGGGAGAAGGGGCAGAAGGGCCCCGCCCGGCCCTGGGCTGAGCTGGGCTCCAGGCTCATCCAGGAGGTGACGTGCTCCCAGAGCCCGGGGGACTTTGGGAGGCGAGTTTGGCAGAACTGAGTCAAGCCAAGCCAAGCCAAGCCGGCAGGGCCAGGCAATAAAGAGCCAGACCCGGCGAGGGCAGGAAGAGCGAGCGGATCGAAAGCCACCTGGAGGGATGGGACCGAGGGCAGGGGCGCGTGGGGGCGCGCGGAGGCACCCACCTCTCCGCGCTGCAGCTGGAAGAAGCTGTTGAGATAGCTGGAGTGTAAGGGCGAACCCAGCTGCTCCGGGCGACCCTTGCCGAAGGCCAGCTCTGCAGGCGCGGGGCCGCTGGGGGGCTCCGGCCGGAAGGCATCAAAAGCGCTCGCCTGGTGCGTGTCCTGCAGCGACAGGTAGACCCAGTTGAGGAGCTGGGCCGGCTGGTACACCGAGGCGGCGCTCGTGTCGATGGCAGACAGCAGGCTCATTTTGTGGCAGCGGCCCCTCCCCGGCCGCGCGCTGGAGCCCCCCCCCCCTCCCCGCACCCCGCCCCGAGGAGGGGCGGGCACCAGGGAGCCTGCGCTCGCTGCCCGACGCCCGAGCGCGGACAGCGACGGCCCCTCGCCCCGCGCCTCCCGCGCAGCCTGCGGCTGCCGTCGCCACCTCCCCCGACTGCCGCCCCGGCGCTGGCGGGCGGAGGAAGGAGACAGCGAAAGTTGGACGGGAAACTTTGGGCCCCGCCCCTCCCGGCCGCCCGCCCCGCCCCGCCCCGCCCCAGCCAGCGCTCCGCTATCTGCCTGCGTACTGACCCCTCGGCGGCCGCTCCCGGGGTGGGTCCATGGAGGCCCACCCCCACTCCGCCCCGCGGGGCCCCATCCTCGCCCTCACTGGCTGTCTTATTAAATATGGAGTAGCGGGGCAGGATCAGAAGGGAAACTGGACTCATCTGCATATATAGTACCCGGCAGGCAAGGCCAGTGGGCGGCCGTCCGCCCCGCCCCGCCCCGCCCGGTCCCGGCCCCGGCCCATCAGCCTGTGGAGAGCTCCCTACCAAATAGTCTCTTCTGCCTCCGCAGGGTTTTCTGCTCTTTCTGTCTCTCCTTTCTTTGCAAACTTCTCCAAATGTTTTATTGTTCACTCGGTCCTTTCTCATATTTTCTCTTCTCTCTCAGAGTCACACACACACACACACACACACACACACACACACACACACACACACACACCATCCTCTCTCCACTAGCTATCACTGTAGGCCCCTCCCCCTCCCACTTAATTCCTTCCATCTGCAGAATCGCTTTGCGGGCCAGCTCACCAAGGGGGGCCCGGGTTCCTGCCCCAGGAATGACTCCCCGCCCCTTTCCCTTGCTTCCCCCTCCCCCTCTATCGTCTCCTATTTCTGCTATAAGCTTGCCAGGTCTCCCACCCCAGCACTCCGCAGGGGCCCCAGCCCCAGTCCCAGCCCGCCTCTCGCCTTGTGCCCGTGTCTCGGCAGGTCGCCAAGAAGCCAGAAGGGGCCTAGGGACAGAAGAAGGAGCCTGTCACCCACTCCTGGATGGCCCAGCTGCTGTCTGTCTGGGGGGGAGCCTGCCCCCTGTCTCTCTGGCGCACCCCGAAGCTCTGGAAGTTTCAACTTTTCCGTCTCATAAGAAATCTGGAGCGCCTGTGCGGCGTCAATGCTGGGCACCCAGGGGTGAGGCATACGCACGTGGTGCCCACCCAGCAGAACTGACCTCCTGGTTAGAACCTAAGTCACCTCTCCCACATCCAACCTGGCTCTGGACTGGCTCTGCTTGGCGTTTAAGTGCCAGCGTGGCTACCTTCCAGCTTGGTGCCTACAGCAGAGAGCCTGGCCTCTGGAAACGAGCTGTTTCCTCCCCTTCTAAATGGGGGTGGGTCACCATTCTACCTGCAAGGATGCTTGTGATTTACCAGCTGGGAACTGGGAGCCAGCCTCCCGCCTTTTCATGCAATTACAACGTAATAGTCTTGTTCATCGAAGTCACCGCTCTGCACAGAATGCTTTTGTTTCTTGTTAAAACTATTTGCTTAAAGAGAAGGTACACACTTTTGTGGGGAATAAATGTGAGAACCAGTTTACTTTGGGACGGATGGATAATCTCTTGGACTCTCACTCTGAGGTTCTAAGGTAGGGGAGGGGGTAGGACTTAGCATCACTAACGGAGGCTTTCCCTACATTTCATATTAAAAACAACACAAAAGCCCTGATGTTTAGACAGAGGGTGTCACACCATAGCCCCCAGGAAACTCAAAATCAAACTTACTGTGGTTGAATCGAGTCTAGCTTATAGTGATTCTGTGGATCAGAGTAGAACTGCCCCTGTGGGTTTCCAAAACCCACCTGACCAGGAGCCTCATTTTTCTCCAATATAGCAGCTGCTGTGTTTAAATTGCTAGCCTTGCGGTTAGCAGCCCAACTTGCTACCACCTAAGCCACCAAGCCTCCTTGTTTGCCTCTGGCTTCCCATCCACTCACTGTGGACTGCAAACACAAGTTATTTGCGGGTCTGGCACATAAGCCACATGTGTAAGCAGTGCTAGGATACAAATAATTTAACCTCCAGTTCCATACCCTAATGACTGTTTTAAGATATAAAAAAAGATATACTGAAAGGTAGTTTATTATTTCATAAAGCTAATATTTAGCTAAGAACAATAAAAGGTACACACAACTAGATTGTTAAAAAAGTTTTAAAATATTAATGAAAAATCATAAGTACTACCTGACGAAAAGTGTGATTGAGTATTTCCATATTGCTTCTTGATTGGCGTCCTCACTTGCAATCTTCTTTGCTCTTACCTGAGCATCATTGGCTATGGAATTTATCCTTAACAATCTTTTCACTGTAGGAGTGGTATCCCATTCCTTTACAGCAGTGGTTCTCAACCTTCCTAATGCTGCGACCCTTTAATGCAGTTCCTCATGTTGTGGTGAACCCCAGTCATACAATTGTTTTCGTTGCTACTTTATAGCTGTAGTTTTGCTAGTGTTATGAATCATAATGTAAATATCACATTTGCAGGATGTATTTTTGTTGTTATAAATTGAACATAACTAAAGCATAGTGATTAATCAAAAGAGCAATATATCATGAAATATTTATTTTTAATTACAAATATATGAAATTTTGTCTTGAAGCATGGTGTAGCATGAGTAACAGTTCTAAAATAGCAACAGTAAACTACATTGCTACAGTTTGTGACAGCCAACATTTTGTAAAACTGTTGTAACATTTGACATTTTGTAAAAAGCCAACGTCAGTGAGAAGGTTGAGATAGCTTCTTTCTCATTAAAATGAAACTCTAGTCTTATGTACTTTGGATACTGCATACCTTTGTATGAAGTTAAATAAAAATCATTACTACTAGGGTTCCAGTTATTACACACATGGAATTATTCTAAACAAAGTATGTTTCTGCTAGCAGAAGTTCAAGTACATATTTGTCAGTCTCCTTCAAAATTTAGGTCTAGTAGCTTCCAAGGAATCTACTGCACTACTAATTCAAGACAGTGTGATCAACTCAGAAAGTTATGGTTATTGGAATATCAAAGAGGTGTTTTCCAACAGTCTTAGGGAACCCCCGTGAAAGGTCATTCTACCCCCAAAGGGGTCGCAACCCACAGGTTGGGAATCACAGCTTTAGAGGTAGGCCAATTAGACAATAGTTATTGTGTCTGCTACATTAGAAACAGGCAACTTATTTTCTCTGAATACATTATGTTCATCTTTGAAAAATTGCTTTCTGTTTCTGCTGAACTTACAGCAACTGTTCTGAAAATATTTTTAGTTCTTTGAACACTCCTAGGAATTTCATAGTTCACTCATAATAGCTTGTGGGGCTGGGGGAGGGGTACCACAAAGCTGAAATGAATGACCACTTGCTACCCTCTGGTAGTTTGGCACTTTTGATTTTTATGTTATATGTTTATTCACTGAAGTAACAAACACAAGAGAATGAAAATGTAGAATTTCATCAAAAGTGTAATGAGCTTTGTATTAGTCTGGGTAGGCTAGAGAAACAAATCCATGGAAACACATATGGGTATAAGAGAGAGTTTTATATAAAGATTATTGTACATTAAGAAAGCATCCCAACCCAGTCCAGTCTAAGCTCATAAATCCGATAGTAGCCTATATGTCCACTACCAATATATTTAGTCCTCTTCAGACTCAAGAAACACATGCAATGATGCCAAGTGCAGAACAATCATGGACCAGTGGGTAGAAAGTCTTAGGATCATGAGCATTGTAAGCATCATAGCATCTCCATGTGGCTCCTCTAGTTCCCTGGACATGGGGTCTATCAATGTACTGCCATGTGTCTTGTCAGTAGAGTGTCTCTCAGGGAGTGAGCAAAGAGAGAGAGTATCTCCCACCTCCAAGGAGGAAATTCAGGAATTCCCAGAATTCTCAGGAAAAGGCCAGGCCCATACAGATGCCTCATTGGCTATGATCTGAGTGACAGACAAGGCTCCACCCCTTCACTCTTAATCCTCTTGAGTTACAAATTGACACCAGATTATGTAACTACCACAAGCCTTATGAAATGAATATATAAATTTTACAAGCATAGTTCTATGTAATTTTTCTAACTATGAGCAGAATAAAATTACTACAGGTGCTTAGAATAAATTGTGTAGATGAAAGTTAAAAAAGATTGAGGAATGTAAATTGGTTATTTCCACTTTGGGCTACTACCCAACCTTAGAGAGAACTCTGATTACAGTGACATTCTAATACCAGATCATTGAACTCAGCAGAAAATTAAGCTTCTGTTCTGCTGAACCTGTGCGAACTGGCTGAATCCCAGAAAAGCACTAATGTGTTGGCCAAACAAAATGCTTTTGTCATACTTCTCAGGCTGAAATCATCAATGCGGCACTTGCTTAGAAGGGTACTTTTTCTGGAGTTCCTAGAGCTTTTGCCAATGCCAAACATATTTTGTCAAGCACTACTTGATGCTGTGAGAGTGCTCATTCTATCTGGTAACTATACTCAAGGTCTCTTCTCCTCTCTCTTCTCTCCCTTCTCTGTAATTCCTACACATGACCTGTTGCACTGTGGATGTTCCAAAATGTTTGCCAGATTGAAAAATGGGGGGATGACCAGATTGCGCTCCTCTATAAGACCCAAATAGGTCCCTGGATGGTATAATGACTTGAATTCAACGACTAACCTAAAGGCTGGTGGTTTGAGCTCTGCCAGGGGGACTGTGAAGGAAAGATTTGGTGATCTAGTTCCATAAAGATTAAAAACAAAAAATTCACTGCCATAGAGTCAATGCCAACTCGTAATGACTTCCTGGGGATTTCTGAGACTGCCACTTTTAAATTGGAGTAGAAAGACTTGCCTTTCTCCCATGGAGCTGTTGGTGGTTGTGAACTGCTGATCATGTGAATCATAGCCCAACCTGTGCACCACCAGAACTTCAAATTGGTAAAGATTACAGCCAAGCAAACCCTATGGAGCTGTGTTTTCGGCATACAATGGCAGTATATTACCATTGAAACATACACCCTTTCTCTAGTTCTTTAATGTTTCCTCTCCACCACTATCATGATCCCAATTCTACCTTACAAAGAGCTGGGAACACTGGAAATCCAGGATAGATAAACCCCTCAGGGCCAATAATGAGAGTAGCGATACCAAGAGGAGAGGGGAAGGTGGGATAGAAAGGGGTTAGCGATCACAATGAGTTACATATAACCTCCTTCCTGCAGGATAGACAACAGAAAAGTGGGTGATGGAAGACATCGGACAGTGTAAGACTTGAAAAAATAATCATAATTTATAAATTATCAAGGACTTGTAAGGGAGGGAGGGGGAGAATGGATGGGAAAAAATGAGGAGCTGATACCAAGGGCTCCAGTAGAAAGCAAATGTTTTGAGAATGATGATGACAACAAATGTACAAATGTGCTTGACATACAATGGATGGATGTATGGATTGTGATAAGAGCTGTATGTGCCCTGAATAAAATTTTTTAATATCATTTACTTGTGATTACAAATAAGTATTTTACAATATATAATTACATATTGTTCTTGTGATTAATCACTATGCTTTAATTATGCTCAATTTGTAACAATGAAAATGCATCTGGCATATGTGATATTTACATTATTACTCATAACAGCAGCAAAATTACAGCTATGACATAGTAACACAAATACTTGTGTTCACCACAACATGAGGAACTGTGTTAAAGGGTTGCAGCTTTAGGAAAGTTGAGAGCTGCTTTTCTATATGGTGATGTTGTGTGAAATTATAAAGAGGCTATTTCCAAGACCAATGGGCTCCAGTCTTGGTTAAAAGGTGTCTTTGTTCAGGAAAGATAAGGAAGGGAGTACCTCCTCCTCACATTGAAATACTTTGCTAACACAGCAATTTCAGTCTCTCATCTCAACACACCTTATCCACAACTCCTGGCCCAACCCTAAAATATTTTCAAAATGCGGCAGGTACATTCTTCAATCGTGAAGGTTCTGAGCTTGGGAAAGTGTTGCAGATTTTGGAATTGTGCCTTACCTACATGTGGAGTATTTGGTGAAGCATCTTCTGAGCCTGTTTCCTTGCTGAGTCCCAGGACACAGAGAAGGGTGGACACTGATGGCCCTGGTCTCTGGCTCTCACTGAGCCCCTACTTGATTTTAAAGCTGGACTATAAGAGGCAGATGTGAGGGGGCTCAAGCTTAAGCCTCCATCTCAGAGATTTTTCTATGCAATCCATTGAGGCCTGGGCAAATAGACAAAACCTCTGATTGCTAGAAGGCTCCAAGTCTGTGAGGATAGCCTCAAAAAGCTGGGGCCTTCATCCCAGGGAAGCAAAGGGAGCCACAACGTCGTCTTATTTCGCTTTCACATTCATGCGCGCCAAAAACAAAAGCAAAACCAGACACATCGACGCAAGGACAACTTTAAAACGTTAGTGGGGAAACAGAATTAAGACACCAGACGTTTCCGGTGAGCTTTAAAATTGGGGATTGTACATTAATTTTAGTAGTAACCTCTTAGCAGACTTCTAATGCAGTTAGAATCTTTCCATGAGTACTCACTGGAGAAGGACTTAGGCCTATTAGGAATTGCATTCATGGTTCTTTGGACATTGTACTACTACTTGCCCCAGTTGATACACTGCATGTGCACTTCACCTGTCTTCAAGCATGCAAAGCCTTCCTTGCTGCATGGCTTTCCGTTAGCTCTTGCCACAGAAAGAGCATTCTGCTTTAGTGTTCCTAGCTGACTTCCACCCTTCAAGACCAGTTTAAAAATAACTTTGTCAAAGAAGCCATTTGCTATCACAATCCACACCCACGCACATACACACGTGTGATTTTCTCTCCATTGTCCTATACTATAGGATGCTCATATGGTATCATGATATTTGTAAAATGATTAGTCCTGCAATTTTGCCCCCTCCCTCCCAGCACCACCATTTATCTATGAGTTCCTTGAATAGGAATTATTCCTTTTGTCTAACTTAAGACTGGAATAGAGCAGGCCCCCTGATTGTTTGGGGAATTAGTGGGTAAACCCAGATCAGTATTTGTGATTCATAGACTCAGATATAGGAGATTGTTGAGTCTGAGCAACCCAGAGACTCAGGATTATTCAGGTCAAAGGGACTCAGGTAAGGAGAACTGACACAAACCAAGGATCCATGCATATGCTCCCCCATTTCCCATTCTCTTGCAATTGGACTAAAGCCATATGACTATTTCTTGAAAGCAGAAATAGGATTAGGAGCAATGTGTTTCTTGTAAGGCAGTGTCTGAATGCCCTAGCACTGTCATAACAACATACTACCAAGCGAGTGGCTTTAAAGAACAGACACTTATTTCCTTGCAGTTCTGGAGACTGGTAGTCCAAAATCGGGCTATCATCAGTTTGTTGAATTCTTTTGCGGGCTTTAAGAGATGGTCTGCCAAATGCCTCTCTCTTACTTTCCAGTGACTTCTGGCAAACCTTAACATTCCTTGTCTGGTTGTGGATGGGTTGTCACATGCTATGTTTCCCCTGCATGTGAACCTTGTTTCTATGTTAATTTTTCCTTTTATAAAACACTATCTAGAAGGGATTATAATTGGGATCCTCCTTATTCTGATATGACTTCATTAGACTCAACAAAGAAAGCACTGAACAAGATGATGTTCATAGGTACAGGACTTTGCTATGTCTTCGGGTGTCATAACTGTATCTATAACAGGCAGGTAAGAGTGGTGTGGATGCTCCACATTTTTCTCTTTGAAGTGAAAAGAAGTGACTCCAAGGCAGAAAAGACCAGACCTTTAAATTAGCCTTGGAATGATCTGATGAAGAGAACCTTTCAGACCGTGATGTGAGTTGGGAATAAACTTCCAGCTCCAGCCACTAAAATCAGTAGGTTGTTATTGGCTTATCTTGGTCAATAAATGGCACTGAGGTGATCTGACCCAAATATTTTTTACAGCTATAAGTTTTGGAGGCCTAGAAAGAGAAATCACAATGAGTTTGGCTTCTCAAAATTAGTTAGGAGTGGAAGCCAGAGCTTCTGATTCCCACTACCAAATTTTGCTATTCCTCCCAGGTCAAGGACATAGAAGGGCCTTAACCAAATCCTTCATTCATAATGTCACTTTTGTTTGTGTATTAATGTAATAAACTACTGTGAGCAAATAAGCAAACATAAAAATAGAACCTTGACAATAACTTATGTCTTGCAATGAAGTCTACCCTAATTAATTCCTCAGTCTTGACTAACCAAAGACAGTCTCCATCTGAAAATATTCCCTTTCTTTTCTATTTAAATCATGTTCTTACCCATATGTATTCTAAAATATATATCTTTAATCTCTTGTTGATGTTGTTATCTCATCCTACAAGAAATCTTTGTGACTTACTTATTTCACTTAATACTATGCTCTTAAATTCTAGTCAAGGAGTTCCTGGGTGGCACGCAAGTTTCTGAGGTCAGCTACTAACTGAAGTATTGACTGCATGAGTCCACTCTGGGCGACCTTGGAAGACCACTGCCTTAGAAAGCCTAGGGAGCCATTTTAATTTGTGGACATAGGGTCGCCATGAGGTGAAAGTGACTGGACAGCAGCTAACAGTAGCAACAACTCTTTCATATTGGTCAGGTCCTCAGCCTCACAGTTGGCGATAAGGGTGAAACTTTCTTTTGATCATGTTTTGTGTGTGTTTTGCTGTACTTAACTTGCTTACCATATGCAATATTAATTAGATTACCACATAGCAGTCTTAGTTTGGAGCTTTTATTTCATTGTGTGACTTTGGAACAGTCAAGCCAACCACTCTTATGTGTTTTCTTTCACTGAATATAATGCTGCCATGAATCTTCCTGATGCATCAATGTCATCTCTCTGACTTAGAGACCAGTGTTTTCCACACACTCCTCAATGTTAAATGTTGCCAAATTAAAACCCCAAACTCACTACAATCAAGTTACCTCCAACTTTTGCAGTAAAAATGTAGAGTCTCAGAATCCCACAATGGCAGTTCTACTCTATCCTAGAGGGTCACTATCATGAATGTTGCCAGACTCTTATATTCTGTCAAGCATGTGTGCAGTTTTTTCTTTGTGACTGTATATGACTGTCTCCATTTCAAGTCTGCAGAAAAGTGTTAACATACTCAGTGTCTATTCAGCTCACACAGTGAAAATGACTCTGACAGTGAGTAGTGTCCGTGCCGGACATTCAGATCCAAGGAGCTGGATGGTGGTTTTGTTTCTGTTGGAATTTCCATGATGTGAGCAAGCAGCTGCTCCTCTGAGTGTTCCAGGAATTTGCAGCTCTCAGAGAGGAAGACATGGGGACCCTGTCTTCCAGATTGGTCAAGTCATCAGAAGCTCACCATTGGGTGTCAGGGTGAGAGTTTCTTATTAGTTCATTCAGTGATACTGAAATCAAGAGTATTGCTTTCCCTGGTTTCTGTCATGAATAAAACAGAGAAAATAGCTCTCATGATAACATTGATGTTGCTTGACCTTCCTGGTTGTATTCCTCTTTGCCTGCTTACTATCCTCTCCTTCCTTCTGGTGCATGGTCCAAGTTGAGACACTGCCCAAGGAGATGGATGTGAACTTCCTACCTGAAATTGCCACAGTGGGCTTATAACTTCTGTTACTTAGACTACTAGCAACTCTTAAGCAAAGGCTATGCTACAATCATCTCAAAATGACTCATTAGGGACCCAAAGTTTTAGGAGTTTGTTAGCTAGTTATTGAATATAGTCATTACCAAAAATTAAGCTATACATACATACTTTCAATTAAATAAATTATATTAAACGCAAAAATACTGTTTAGGATAATGAAATGGATAGTAGTTGTGGCTGTGCAACATTGTGAATGTACATGGTCACAGAACTATACACTGAGAAATAATCAAAAGAACAAATAATTTCTTGTGTCTATTTTACTAATAAAAATTTTTTGGCTGACTGAAGAGTCAGCATATTCTATTGTTTCATTACATTTTTCAATGATCTCTGCTCTTGAGATGATTTGTGGATGTAGTACTTGAATGGTCAAAATATTCGATAATGGTATGCTGGTGCCATATCCTTCCTAACCATCTGTATAGGTACATAGTCTAAAATCAGTAAGCGCATTTGCACAATAGCAATTAGTGAAAATTACTAATCTTAGGCATTTGGGGAAGGGGGTCCAGTTATTAATCAATTACCAACACGCCACTGCTTGTGTCTTCTTCACAGTCCCTCTGAGGTCTAGAGAGGGCTTGTGGTTTTCCTAAGGCCACACAGAAAGTCATAGGTAGCACTGGAATGAGAGGCCTCTCCTATGGTGCATATGGTACTCACCCTCCTGCAGTACTTTCTCCATGTGCATGTATCATACATGTGCTAAATTTGCGGGACACCATCCCAGCTTCTCCCCTATTTTAAAAGAAACATTTTATAATGGCCATATAGTATCAGTATTGAAAAATTTAACCACTGACAATCCCACCAGTTACTGATAACCAGCATTAGCATCGAGCTGCACCATTTTAAAGCTTTTAACTGTGCATAGGCTCGGATATGCAATCAACTGTCAATTTGTTGTACTCTGCTGAGTTGCACTCTGCTGTTATGCTGGAGGTTGTGCTACCGGTATTCCAAACACCAGCAAGATCACCCACTGCTAATAAGTATCAGTGGCACTTACACCTAGGAACAGACTTAGAAGAATGAAGAGGCAATTTACTTATGAAAATTTAATCAACAAAACCCTTCTGAATTGCAATGGAGCATTGTCTGATAGTTTACTAAAAGAGACCTTCGGTTTGGAAGACAAATGCAATTGAGGAAAAGCTACTGCCTCCAAATAGAATTGATCTTAATGATGTGAATAGAAGGGAATAATATAAACATCCATTGATAATTGGAATATGGAATATATGAAGTATGGATCTAAGAAAATTGAAAGTTATCAAAAATTAGATAGAATAATAAATATCGAAATCTAAGGCATAAGAGAGCTGAAATAAGATGATACTGAACATTTTCAATTGGATACTCCTATGGTTTGCCATTGCAGGCAGGAATGAAAAATTCAAGAGTAATGGTATCACATAATAAAGACCATTTTAATATCTATCTTGAAATAGTGTTGAATGTGATAGTATAATATCCATGACTACAAAGAAGATAAGCTAATACAGCTATTACTGTGAATGCTCATGTATAACCCGAGTTTCTCAGCACAATTTTAGTGCACTTTTGTGGTAAAATCAGGTGCCTTCGATGATATTTGAGTTGGCTTATACTAAAATATATATAGTATTCAAATTTATGCACCAAACTCAAAAATCAAAGATGAAGACATCAAAGAATTCTACTACTTCAGTCTGAAATTGAGCAAACATGGAATCAAAATGCATGGATAATTACTGGTTATTTGAACACAAAAGTTGTAAACAAAAAGGAAAGCTCAGTACTTGGAAGTGTAGCCTTGGTGATAGAAACTAAGCTGGATAGAACATGATAGAACTTCACAAGACCAATTATGTTTTATTAAAAATACATCTTTCAATAACATGAATAGTGACTGTACATATGGGTATTACTAGGACAAATACATAGGAATCAAATTGACTATATCTGTGGAGAAAAGATGATAAAGAATCTCAATATCATCAGCCAAAGCAAGGCACAGGTCCAACCATGGAACAAACCATTGGTGTCATATTGAAGCTAAAAGTAAGCAAGTCCACACAATTCAAGACACTACTTTGAGTACATCCCAATTGAATTTAGAGACCATCTCAAGAACAGATTTGTTATATTAAGCACTAATGTCCAGACAAGGTGTGCAATGATATTGAGAAAATTCTACAGGAAGAAAGCTAAAGGTGATTTAAAAGAAAGAAAACCTGACCAAAGAGAATCTGAAACTTGTTCTTGAAAGTAGAGTAACTAAAGCAAATGGAATAAATAATTGAATAAAAAATGTTGAACAGTAGTAACTCAAGAAGACAAATTAAAGCATTTTGATAATATGGGCAAAAACCTACAATTAAAAAATCAAAAGGAAGAACATGCTCAGCATTATTGCAAGCTGAAAGAACTGAAGAAAATGGTCAAACTGTGAGTAGCAATAGAAGAAATCTATGGACAAAATATTGAGTGATGAAGGAAGCATGAAAAGATGAAATAAACACACAGAGTCACTATACCAAAAAGGCTTAGTCAGCATTCAACCATTTCTAGAGGTGGCATATGTTAAAGAAGTCTTAGTATTGAAAGAGGTTCAAGCTACACTAAAGAGATTAATGAAAAACAAGTCTTCAAGACTTGATGGAATACCAATTGAAAAATTTCAGCAAACTGATGTAGCATTTGCTCATCTACCCAAGAAAACTGGAATATTTGTGCCCATTTCAAAGAAAGATGACCAAACAGAATACCAAAAAAAAAAAAAAAGCCAAACACTATCATTAAGATTACAAGTAATTAAACTTTGCTGAAGATAATATTAACAAGTATTATACAATGTACATCAACAGGGAACTGCCAAAAATTCAAGCCAGATTCACAAGAGAACATGAAACAAGTGCTGATATAGATGAATCTTCACTGAAAGCAGAGATTAGCAGAAAGATGTTTGTGATATTTTACTTTTGTCAACACAAAACTATTCAACTATGTCGATCACAACAAACTATGAATAACGTTGTAAAGAATGGAAATTCCAGAACACTTATTATACTCATGAAGAACTTGTACATAGATTAACATGCAGTCATTTGAAAAGAATAAGGGAATAAACATGGTTTAAAATCAGGAAAGTTGTGTAGAAAATCTGTATCCTTTCACTATGCTTATTCAATCTGTATGCTAAGCAAAAAGCTGAGAAGCTGGACTTTACAAAGGACATGGCATAAGAATTAGAGGAAGGCTCATTAAATGTCGACAATATGTAGATGACACAAACTTGTTTGTTTAAAATGAAGAGGACCTGTAGCACTTACTGTTAGAAATCAAGAAGTGTAGCCTTCAGTGTGGATTGCAACTCAATGTACAGAAAACTCAAATCCTCACAACTGAACCAGTAGTTACCAACACAATACATGGAGAAAAGTCTGAAGTTGCCAAGGATTTCACTTTATTTGGATCCAAAATCAAAGATCCCTTGTAGCACAGTGGCTTATTAGTTGTTCTACCAACCCCAGGTCAGCAGTTTGAATGCACCAGCCCCTCAATAGGAGAAACCCAACAAGGAAGTTCTACTTGATCCTATAGACTTGGTATGTGCCTGATCCAAGCCACATTATTTTTAATTGCCTCATGTACTCATACCTGTGAAAATTGGACAATGGATAAAAAACCGGAGAAGAATTTCTCCATTTGCTTTATAGTAGTGGCAAAGAATATTAAAGGTTCTATGAGTAAACAAATTCATCTTGAAGGCAGTAAGCCAGATTGCTCTCTATCAGCGATGATGGTATAAGTTTGTCTCACCACTTTGGACATAGTATCAGTAGAAATTAGTCACTGAAAACAGACATCATACTTGGTAAAGTAAAAGGTCATCAAAAAAGAGGAATACCACTGATGAGATGGATTGATACAGTGACTGCAACAATGGGCTCAAACATGATAACAATTTGTGAGGATTGTACAGGATCAGACAGGCTTTTGTTCTATTGTACATAGAGTTGTTATGAATCAGATCTGAAAAGAGAGCACTTAATAGCAACATTCATTAATTTTTATCGTAAAAGAACATAATGAACTGCATGTTTGGCTAATGGTTTAAGTCCAGTTTTCAGCTTTCATTCATTTTCAGCTTTGCAAAGTGTACATCCCAAGTTAGGATATATCCCTCACCCCTAGAATTCAATTGGATGTCAATAGAGTTTATGCTTCTCAAAGGCTGTTTAAAAGTGTTTGTCTTCTTTTCAACAGTCTTTTTCCCCTTCTATTACATCAGGGACTAAATAATGCCGTTAAAGGGCAGGTCCCACAACCTCCAAACCCACAGATTTACTTGCTCTGCATTTATTTATTTCCACTTTCCTGTGACAGTGAAAGAGAGGGGACTCCTCTGTTATGTAGAAACTCCTTCTTTTTGCAACTGTTCTGTATCTTCATCTTCTTCCCTTCTCTCTCCTTGTCAGCATTTGAGTACCCTGAAGTCTCAAGTCTTTATTAGCCAAAGAAAATTCTTCCTCTTTCACTTAGAAAAAAAAAGGCACCATCAAATGGGCCCTGACTCAGGGTTACCTCTGGGTGTCATAGTAGAATTGTGCTTCGTAGGGTTCTCAATAGCTGATTTTTCAGAAGTACATCACCAGGTTTTCATATGAGCTTCCTCTAGATGGATTTGAACCTCCAAACTTTAAGTTAGCAACAAAGTGCTAACTGCATGACCCAAGAACTCTATTGCTCTCTTTCCATTACTTCCCAATCAACTGGCACAAATGTTCTATGTTGGCATTTTCACTATCTACACTGCCCACTCATGCCATCACTCACCAATTCTCTGTCACTTCACCCTTGTCTCCTCACTCCTTTCCAGAAGTGCCTCCTTGACATCAAAAGGCTTAATCCCCTGGTCACCTCAGCTCTGAGCTGAGTATCCTTTGACCTTTTTGCTCACTTTTCTAGCCACTGCTCAGCAAGTTATTCTGCAGGCTCTGTTCTTCCAATCTTGAATGTTGCTTCATGTAACGGAGGACAATAATAGAGACGCATGGTGGGAGTTAGTCCAGTATGAACATCCCACAACAGGGTGAACCAAGAAGAGAACATAACAGATTAACAAGAGCAAAGCAAAGTCACAAGCCTCTGAGAAGCCCTGAACATAGACATTAGTCTAGGAGGAGAAGCTCCCGGCCTTCCTCTAGGACCAGACTGTGTGATAATGAGGTGTTGACAGGATTGGGTAACATGCATTGGAAAACCCCAAACAACAAGCAAACAAAAATCATATTGTTGAGTATGAGTTGGTTGGACCAGAGACCCACAATCCATCTGTAGGCAACAGAAAGATCACAATGAAGGAATGAGTCAACCAGGGCACAGTATACCACCAAGAAAACACACAGTTTTCCTCTGGGTCCTAGAGTCTACCTCAATCCCCACTATCCTGACCCCAGTCTGGCCTTTCACCAAAAGTGGGGGGGGGATGCTAGGGAGGGAGGGAGAAAAAAGGAACCAATTGCAACAATAGACATAACCACCACTACCACAATTGCTGAAGACAAAACCACCCCCAATGGGGGCGAACAATAGAAACCATGAGGGAAGGGAGACAGTAGTTTGGTGTAAGATATGAAAAGTATAATCATTTATAATTTATCAAAGGGTCACGAGGGTGGGATGAGAGAAAGAGGGAAAAAAGAGGAACTGATACTAAGGGTCCAATAGAAAGTAAATGTTTAGAAAATAATTATGGCAACATATGTACAAATATGCTTGATACAATTGATGTATGGATTGTTATAAGAGCTGTAAGAGCCACCAATCAATGCTGCTTTAATAATGACAATAATAAAAAATGTTGCTTCAGCAGGAAGTGAACTCTCCCTGGAGAACTTATTGTCTTGATCACCTGCTTTGTGTTGATGACTCCTGTTTTAGATCCCCATGACTATCATAACAAGTTATTTACAAGCTGTGTAGATTAAAGCAATAGAAATTTATTTATTTTCTTATAGTTGTGGAGACCAGAAGTCTAAACATAAGATGTTGGCAAGGATGCACTCCTTCTGGAGGTTCTAAGGAGCACCCTTCCATGCTTCTATCTTCTGATTTCTATTGATATTCCTTGACATGTGGGCTTGCAATCAATCATTTTATCTTGTTTTTTGATTACATCACCATCTTTTCTGTAAATCTGGTCTTCACTGTGTGCTTCTCATAAGGATATTTTCCAGTATTTAAGGCTTGCCAAGATAATCCAGGATGATCTCATCTCAAAATATTTAACTTAAGCAGACATTGATATGTCACAGAAAGAAAATTTCAGAATGATGCTTGGGGTCATACAGGATATGAGGTAAACAATACAGAAAAACGATGAATAAATTGATGAGATAAAGTCCATACACCAAAGGGAAATACAAGAGCTTAGGGACAAGATAACAAAAATGAACATCAGACTCACGGACTTCGTGAATTGACTAGAGGAAGCTGAAAATTGCATAAGTGACGTAGAGAATAGCCAAGCAGAATTTAACATATACAAACAAAAATCTAATGAGATTATCAGAGAAACTGAAGAAAATTTAAGAAATCTGTCTGATGATATGAAGAGGAATAACATCAGAATTACTGGTGTATCAGAGGAGGACAAAATAAAGATATCATCTGCAACAATAGTAAGAATTCTTAGAGGAAAACTTCCAAGCTTAATGAATGAAAACCAGGGGGCAACCATTCAGGAGGATAGAACTCCAGCTAGACTGAATCCCAAGAAGAAGTCACCAAGACACATAATAGTCAAACTACCCGATTTTGAGGAAAAGAAGAAAATCATGACAACAGTTAGGAAAAAACAAGAAGTTACATATAAAGTTTCACAAATAAGAATATTCTCAGGCCTATCAGCATACACTATGAAGAAGAGGAGAGAGTGGAGTAATATATTTCAAAAAATTGAAGGAAAATAAAACAAACACAAGAATACTCTGCTCAGCCAAATTATCTAGCAAGATAGATGAAGAAGTAAGAGTTTTCCCGACAAGAGAAAACTCAAAGAATACATTAGAAGAAACCCAGTCCCACAAAAGACCCTTGCTGACCCAGTATGAGCAGAAGAACAGCACTCATCAAGCATAAATAAGAGAATGTCACATAGAACAACCTCACACGAGGGTAACAAAGAGAAACAGGCCTGAAAAATGGCTTAAGGATGGCAAGAAATCAAGAATGATCACACACATGTATAACACACTAAAAAGAAAAGGAGGTAGGGAAACATCCAACACAAAAAGAATGCCATCATATATTGCACAGTTAAGGCTAATATCAATGGACTGAACTCAGGAATTAAAAGACTGAGGCTAGTAGACTGGCTTAGAAAACACAACCCATCGATCTGCTGTCTAAAAGCGACACAGCTCAAGACTGCAGAGAAAAATAGGCTTAGAATCAAAGACTGGAGAAACAGCAATTCAAAAACAAACAACAATTCATAAAAAGCAGGGGTAGCAATCCTAATCTTGGATAAAATTGGCCTCAAAGTGTAAACCATAAAAAAGAGGTAAGGAGGGAAACTATATAATGCTCAAGGGAATGGTAGACAATGAAGCGATAAGAATTTTAAACATATATTCTATGAATGAAAGACCCATTGAATACTTAAACCAAACATTCCAGAGGATGAAAAAAGAAATCACAGCCTGAAAAAAATTATAGTGGGTGACTTCAATACACCACTCTCTGAGAAACACAGATCACAGGGAAACAACTCAACAATGCGGCTGAAGATCTCAGCACTACAACTAGACAATTTGACCTGATAGATATTTATAGAGCTTTTCATCCAAATACCAAAACATTCACATTCTTTTCAAGCCCGGGTGGCACATATTTGAAGACAGACCACATGCTGTGGCATAAGGCGAATTTACATTAATTTGAGCACATTGATATCATTCAAAACTCTCAGACCTCATTTCCATAAGGCTGGAAATCAACAAAAGGAAGATGAAGAAAACAAGAGCAAATAATTGGAGGATGAATAACTCTTTATTGCAAAAGAAGTGCATAGTGGCCTAGATCAGAGATGAAATTCTAGGAAATTTCTAGAAACCAATGAGAATGAAAACTTGATATACCAAAACTTATGGGATACAGCAAAGGCAGTTATCAGAGGAATTTTCATAGCAATACATGTACACCTGGCAAAGGAGAAGTGTTTCATAACTGATATGTTGGCACAGAATTTACAACGGTTAGGGCAGAGTCAGCAAGAAAATCCCACTACTAGCAAAAGAAAAGAAGTAATAAAATTCAGGGCTGAAATCCAGGAAAGGGGAAGTAGGAAAACAATGGAAAAAAGTAATGCTGCTGTAAGTAGGTTCTTTGAAAGGATTAACAAAATTGACAAACTGCTGGCAGACTTAACCAAAGACAGGAGGGAACAAATTTCAATAGCAAGAATGAGGGAAAGCTGAGCCCTGGTGGTGCAGTGGTTGTGTGCAGAACTGCGGTCCACAGGGTTCATGGTTCAAATCCAGCAGCAGCTCCCCAGGTGCAAGGCTGGGCTTCCTACTCCCACCAGGGCAGTAATGCAAAGGGAATAAAGAAAGGAAGAAACAATGAGGGATGAAAAAGGGGACATTACAACTGACCTTAATGAAATCAAAAGTATAAGTACACAGCACTACAAAGGACTGTATTCTAATGAAATCAACAGCTCAGAAGACATGGACAAATTCTCAGAAAAACAGTCCCTCCCTACACTATTTCTGATGGACATCAAGAATCTGAACAGACCATTAACAATAGAAGGAGTAGACAAGGTTATCAAGGGATTACCAAGAAAAAAAATCCCCTAGACCAGATGACTTTACAGGAGAATTCTACCAAGCATTCAGGGGAGAACTGATACCAATCCTACACAAACTCTTCTGAAACATTGAAAAAGATGGCAAACTCCTGAGCAACTTCTACGAAGCTAGTAAAACACTGATACTGAAATTGGGCAAGGATACCACAAGAACTGAAAACTACAGATCAATATCCCTAATGAACAGTGATGCAAAAATCCTCAATAAATACAGGCCAATAGAGTGCAAAAGTATGTAAAACAAATAATTCACCAGGACCAAGTGGGGTTCATACCCAGGATGCAGGGGTGGTTCAACATACGAAAGACCATTAGCATCATTCACAACATTGACATGAAACACTATCAGAACCACATGATACTATCGATAGATCCAGAAAAAGCTTTTGACAACATCCAACACGAATTCCTGTTTAAGACACTAGAAACAAGAGGAATAGAAGGAAAATTCCTCAAGACAATACAAGCTATATATGAAAAACCAACAGCCAACATGATAGTCAATGGAGAAAAGATGAACACAATTGCACTGACCAGACATGGATGAGTCTTGTCCCCAGTCTCATTTAATATTGTACTGGAAATTTTAGTTAATTGCATAGGGCAAAGAAAAGACATCAAAGGTATTCGCCTGGGAAAGGAAGAGGTGAAACTATCATTATTTGCAGATGATATGATTTCATAAATGGAAAAGCCCAAAAACTCCACAAGGGGAGCAATAGAGGAGTATGGCAGAATAGTAGGATACCAGATCAAGAGCACAGAAGAGGAGATAAAAGAAAGAGGTACCCTTCATAATAGCCAGGCACAAATTGAAATGTCTAGTGATATACCTAACTAAAAGAACAAAAGATCACTATGACGAAAATTACAGAACACTATTACAAGAAACTAAGCGTGACTTCAACAAATGGAAGAATATCCCATGCTTGTGGATCGGGAGACTCAATACAGTAAAGATGTCAGTTCTATCCAAGGCACTGTATAAGTTTAATGCAATTCCTATACATGTACCCTCATATTTCTTCAAAGAAATGGAAAAAATGTTTACCAATTTCTTATGGAGAGGGAAGAAGCCCAGAATTAGCAGGAAACTCCTCAAGAAGATGGACACCATGAGAGGGCTTGCTTTATCTGACTTTAGCACATATACAACCACAGTGTCAAAACAGCATGGCACTGGCATAATGATAGATAATCAGACCAATGGAAAAGAAGTGAAATCCCAGAAATAAAAACATCAGTATAGAGACAACTGATCTTTGATAAGGGCTCCAGAAATATCAAATGGGAAGTAGATGCTATTTTCAACAAGTGGTGCTGGAAAAGATGGATATCTACCTGTATAAAAATGAAGAAAGTCCCTTATATCGCTCCATGCACTAGAATAAACTCAAGGTGGATAATAGATCTCAAAGTAAAGCCTCAAGCAATTATGGTCATCAATGAGGGAATTGGGGCCAACCTGAGAACACTGGCACAGGGATTACATAGACTATCAGAAATAGGAAAGGACACAAACACAGAGGAGGCACAAATTGACAATATTGATATACTGAAGTTAAAACACCTGTGTACGTCAAACGAATTCACCAAGAGAGTAATAAGAGAGCCCATGGATTAGGAAAACATCTTTAGCAATGACAAATCAAATGCAGGTCTCATTACTAAAATCTACAATATCCTGATAGCTTCCAAAAAGAACAAAACTAATTGCCCACTGAGGAGGTGGCAAAGGATCTGAACAGAACTTTTACAAGGGCAGAAATTTGAATGGCCAATAAACATATGAGAAAATGTTCCTGGTCATCAGCCATAAGAGAAATGGAAATCAAAACAATAATGAGATACCACCTAACATCCTCAAGGATAAAAATTCAAAATATCAAAAAAAAAAACCAAAAACAACAACCAGAAAGCAACAAGTGTTGGAGGGGCTGTGGGAAGATAGGAACTCTTATCCACTGCTGGTGGGCCTGTAGGTATGTACAGTCACTATGGAAATTGATTTGGTGATATCTAAAAGAGATGGAAATTGAGCTACCATATGACCCTGCAATCCCCCTACTAGGCATATACCCACAAGAGGCAAGCAACAAACCAAACCAGACATCCGTGCTCCAATGTTCCTCGCAGCACAGTTCACACTAGCCAGGAGTTGCAAGCAGCTCAAATTTCCATCAACTGATGAATAGATTAAAAAGCTGTGGTACGTACATACATCACATACTATGCATCACTGAAAAGCAGTGAACTCACGAAGCATATCTGCATGGGAAGAACTGAGGAAATTATGCTAAGTGAAGTAAGCCAAGTGCAAAAGGACATGTACAGCATGAGTCCGCTGAGGTAGGCTTAAAAAATAATGCAAAATGGGCATAGGGAATAAAGCTACTGTATACACAAATTCCTTGAAGCGAGAGGAAGACCCAGGTAGTATGACAGAGGTCAGGCCGAATCCAGAGCTACATCTGGTAGCCAACTGTGGTGAGGGCTGGGGGGAAGGGTGATGTGTAGAGAGGGAATGAGGCACTAACCCACCCAAGGAAAGCATATTGTTTATATCTTCACGGGGAAAGAGGTACCAAACTTAAACCGGGTGATCCAAGATGTCAATGCAGCATGAAGGCATGGAGTGGGGAACCAGTGGAGTAGTCCACAGGCCCAACCCCAATCCCAATTTTGTGGACAGCTGACTTTCTCCCCTGGGGAGTTTGCTTTGGAGGTCAGCACGGAAGCTGCATATTGGGGAGTGAGACATGCCTAATCAAAGCACATGAGAACAAATGAAGGGGGCAGAAGAGAGAATGGAGTGCATCCTGGCCCACCAAGTCATGAGGACAATATTCCCACTCAGAACAGCCAGTGCAGAGAGGACCCACTCTGAATCAAGGCATCCATCGCTGATCCAAGGTCCTATGGGGTCAGCAAGGAATAAGCAGGGTTGGGATTGTACCCTGTCTGACCCAACCGCACAATGGCAAAACACCAAGGCTGTGCATCAGAGCATGCAGTTCCAGAGGGAGTGCTAAGGATATACTTTGGAGGCAGGTTGTGGCACTCCATAGGACTCAACTGGGGGACACACCTGGAGGTCAATGAACAGACCTTGAACTATCTACAGGTTTTTCTTCTGCTATATTTTTATTTTTTTTACATATAAACATTTTGGATATAGGTTTTTTGTTGTTATTATTATTGTTTTATTTTCTTTGGTTGCTTCTTCATAGGATGCCTTTTTTTTTTCTAGTACATATTGTTATCTCTGCAGGTCTATCTAGATAAAATAGGCTGGATGAACAGTCTGGAGGAGAAAATAATGGAACTGATTGTTCCGGGGGTGGGACATGGGAGATGGAGAGGAGGGGAGGAGGGGGAAGGGAGGCAGTGTTGATGAACCCAGGGATAAGGGAACAACAAATGATTCAAAATCAGTGACAATGTTGGTGTGAGGGACCCGAAAGGGACTGAGCAATAGTAATTGAACAGAGATTGAAACCCCAAAGGAGGCTGAGCTTGATAGTGAGACAAGAGGAGAGTAAAAGGAAATAGAGGAAAGGGTAAAAGGCATGTCTAAAGGTCTAAATACAGACATGTACATAGATGAATATATTTATATATGACAATGGGGAAATAGATCTATTTGCATACACTTATAGGGTTGAGTTTTTTTTACTATTCTAATGACCTTTACTTTTTATTTTTTTTAATTAAATCATTTTATTGAGGACCCATACATCACTTTTCACAATACATAAATAAGCATACTGTGCCAGGCATCTTCACATGTCTGCTGCTATTATCGTTCTCCAATCATCCGCCTTTTCCCTCGAGCCCCTAGTATCGGCCTTTCCATCCCTTCCCCACTTCCCCTGCTCTCTTCTTCCCACCAGCCCTCAATGCTTTATAAATTATTATTGTTCTGTCATATCTTACACTGCCTGACCTCTCCCCCAACCCACTCCTTTGATGTCCATCCTTCAAATAGGAGCCTATGTTTATATCCTTGCAGTTGGTTCCATCTCTCCACCCCACCCTCTCTTTACCTTTCCAGCAGCCCCCATCTAACCACTGGCCGGGAGGGGCTCATCCATCCTGGTCTCCCCATATCTCCAGCTCCCCTCTCCACCACTGTACCTTCTCCAGTCCATCTGGATTTGTGGGGGAGGAAGGCTTCAGGAACTAGAGGTAACGTGTATGCATCATCACTGCCCAGCTGCCCCTTGACTGGTCTGTTAGGGTTAATATTAAGATAACAGATGGGCATTGGACCTCCACTCAAGTACTTCCTCAGTGCAAGAAGAGTTGTTTCTATTAAGTTGGCATTTCTTTTTGTGTGTTTGGGCATCATTGCCCCCTGGTGGGAGTAGGAGGCATAGCCTTGCTCCTAGAGAGCTGCTGCTGGATTTGAACCGCCAACCCTGTGGGCTGCAGTCCCGCACACAACCACTACGCCACTGGGGCTCAGCCCTAAATTGGCATTTCATGATGCTCACTTTCCCAACATGATTACTGAAGACAAATGTGTGCATAAGCAAAAGTGGTGAAGAAAGCTGATGGTGGCTAGCTATCAAAGGATGTAGTGTCTGGGTCTTAAAGACTTGAAAGTAAACAAGCGACCATCTAGCTTAGAAGCAACAAAGCCAACATGGAAGAAACCCACCAACTTATGTGATCATGCAATGTCAAATGGATCAGTTATCAGGCTTCAAGAACTAAAAATCATATCATTGCATGCCCACCTTTCTGATATGCTCACTGACAACAGATGTGTGCATAAGCTAATGTAAAGGAAGCTGATGGTTCCAGGCTATCAAAAGATATAGCGTGTGATGTCTTAACGGCTTGAAAGTAAACAAGCAACCATCTAGCTCAGAAGCAACAAAACCCACATGGAAGAAGCACACCCGCCTATGCAACAACTAGGTGTCTAAGGGATCATGTATCATTCATCAAAGAACTAAAAATTATATGAGTGTAAATGAGGGGGAGTACAGATTGGGTACCTAACGTCCATCAATAGGTAAAGCAACAGCCCCTTACAGAGGGGTTGCAGGGAGGAGATGAGCCAGTCAAGGTATGGTGCAGCAACAATGAAATATGCAACATTCCTCTAGTTCTTCAATGCTTCCTCCCACCCACTATCATGATCCCAATTCTACCTTACAAATCCAACTACACTAGGGAATATACACTGGAGCCAGAAACAGGAGTAATTCAGGATCAATGATCCTTTCAGGACCAGATGTCAGGAAGGTGGGGGAAAGGTGGAGTAGAAAGAAGGGAACCTATTGTAGGGATCCACATATGGCCTCCTCTCTGGGGTATGGACAACAAGGAAGTGGATGAAGGGACACATCAGACAGTGTATGATCACAAAATAATGACAATTTGCAAATTGTTAAGAGTCCATAGGGGAGGGGAAATGGGGAGGGCAAATATAGGGAGCTGATATCAGGGGCCTAGGTAGAAGGAGGATGTTTCAAGAAATGATGATGGCAACAAATGTGTAAATGTGGCCTGCATACAATTGACATTTATATTGATCATGATAGAAGTTGCATGAGCCCTGAATAAAATTATTTTTTAAAAAAGCTTATAGTGAGGGTTTAAGTAAAAATGATTTGGAAATGATGGCAACATATGTACAAATGTGCCTGATACAACTGATGTATGAAATGTTATAAGAGCTGTAAAAGCCCCCAATTTTTTTTAAAAAGAAAGGATACCAAGAAGTCCAGAAAGGAAAAATATGTATGTATTTAATTATATATTGTTAACTTTTATTTATATATCTGCAAATATTTCTTTCCTAAATTTTGTCAAATTCCATGCATTTGACATGGATTTATTTTGGAGGGCTATCACTCAGTCTAAAGTAAGTCTCCTGTTAATTAAAATAGGCTCATTTGCAAATAGCGGGAAACTTCAAACTAATGTACCTTAAATAATATAGACATTTAATTCCCCCTTGCATACAATATAGTCTGAAAATAGACCTCTAGTCTCAGTGTTGAAGTTCCATGTGTCATGAGGGCCTTGAATGTCTCATTTGCAATTTTTTTCAGATAGTTTATAATGAATTGGGTGAACATTTATAGAGCAGTTAAGTTCTCCATTAAACAACTCATGTGCATTTTGCTTCTTCTTTCATTGTGATCTCCACACTTCTTCCCTTTGCTTTCCATTTCCATTCCTCCCTTCTTCCTTACCCTTCTCAACTTTCTTCTTGGGTGAATGCTGCCCTGTGATCTCAAATGGTTGGTTATTCTAAGGTATGTGTACCTCCTAGTGTTATTGTTCCCTTAGAAATCTGTGTGCTGTTTGATTTAAATTGAACGGAGTTCAGTTCCAGACCTAATAGGAAAATAAGGGTCATAATTTCAGGAGCTCTCCCAGTCTCTATCCAACCAGTGAGCCTTGTCTTTGTTTTTTGTGATATTGAGTTTTGTCCCATATTTTTTTCCCACTCTGTCTAAGACCGCTGAATGTGATCTCTTTTAGAGTGGTTAGTGGTAATATCCAGGCACCTAGTTCCTCTGGTTGTAAGTCATGAGTTCTGCTGTCTATGTGGTCCATTAGTCCATTGGCATACTTGTTTCCGTGAGTCTGTGGTTTTAATTTCTATTCTTTCCTCCCTACATATAGATCAGTAGTTGCACCTGCTCAGGAGCTTTTATGACCCTGTATATTACTTATCAAAGTAAAGTATTGAACATTTTCTTTTTGGACTGTTATCTTGCTTTCTCTTGAGTCCCAGACCCATCTAATTCATGTCCTCAAGGTGTTTGGTTATGTTTAAGAAGTTTTCATGACTTTGAAGGGCCTAGGTTTTAAGATTTCTGTTTCATGCTTTCGTGCTGATTCCCACTCTTAAAGTCACCTCATGGTCCAAGATGGCTGCTGGAGCTAAAGAAACGGTTCATGATAAGTTGGAAGCATTAACTTAGTCACATGGCCATACCTAATGCAAGGGCCCCTGGGAAACGTAAAAATCTATTCTAG